>JACBKR010003857.1:0-27094 GCA_014218235.1 Colocasia esculenta
TGTGTCCCAATTGTGTAAGAACTATGTGTATAATAAATCGAAAATGTGTAAATGTGCCGTGTGTGACACTGCTTCTATAGAGGGCTGTGGAACCGTACCGTGGAAAAGTTCCCACTGGAAAGTTCAATGTGTTTAGAATCCTATGGGCATTACGATGAAATCCTAGAGGTGGACAAGTACCACTGGTTAGGGTGAGATTATTTCTCCCGGTCTGCGTATTACCAAAGCGGTCACTGTGTTGCCTAGGTGGCGTCTATGTGTTATGTGTTATTGAATGTGTCCTTCTAGTGGTCATTTGGACTATGTGTCACGACATCTAAATGTGAAAATATGAATGTGTATATGTGCAAATTGTGTAGTGTGAACATGTGTATATGCGAATGTGTAAAAGTAAACAATGTGAAGGGTAAATGTGTAAACATGTGAACCCCATGTGTTTAGAATGTGAAATTGTGATTTATGATATGAAAATGTGAGATTCATGTCAAACAACACCTTAATGTGTTTATAACAATGTTTTACATGTGCAAGAAAAAAATATGTAGAATCCCTGTTAGGAGCATTTCCTTTTTTGTGTGTGAAAATCCATTTAAATGCTATCATGTTGTAGCTTAAATTGGAATGTAGCTCTCATGTGGGTGATAGTAGAAAGCATGTGGTAGGTATTTTAATTCGGAATGACATAAACCATGTATCATGTGTTGTGAGTTATGTAGAAATATCATGACATGTTGTTTCTTATCATTGTTACAACCATGCTATATATGGACTTATGAAATTGAATGTAGGACTTACTTGTGAGTATGCATGTATGATGTGTATGGAGTTTACTTGCTAAGTCTTTTAGAACTCACCCTTGCTTCGGTGTACAGGTTTAGCAGCGGATCCTACTTCCTAGGAGGAGACCGTTGAGAGCGACTCTGAGCGAGGAGAGTATTGTGGTGGATTATCGACTTGTACTTTCTTTTCATAGTATGTAATCGACACTTATGAAATTGAAGCTTATGTAAATGTGATGAACATGTAATTTGAATTTTGTATTTGATTATGTGGACTTACTTCCTTAAATGCTATATGGATCATGTATGTTAATATGGGATGATGAAATGAAGAGACAATAGTTCTTTTACTTCCCTACTCTATATTCATATTTGTGTACATCTCAATCATATACGTTAGTGCTTGGGTAAATGTCCCACTATGACGAGACTCACTATACCGACGTGGATTGGTATAATCGTACCAGTATACAAAGGGTCATCGCACAGAGAAACCATCCATGAATGACAACATCTCAAAGATGATAGTATTACAAACTAGGACATCTATGTGGGGGAGAAAAATCTTCCTTAGGGCAAGCACAATTAAGGTCACAGAATCTGCAATCCTAACCTTATTGTCCTTCTTCATCACGGGGACACTGTTAGCTACCCACTGTGGATAAAGCACAACCCTAATGAATTTGTCTTTGTGCAACTTATCAACCTCTTCTTTGATCTTGAGTGCATGCTTAGGTGCAACCTTCTTAGTTTTGTTGACAACCTTTGCATCGGATTTCAAGACCAAATGGTGCTCGACCAAAGAGGTGTCAAGCCCGACATATCTTCATAGGACCAGCAAAAGCCATCAGAAAATATTTAAGCATAGCTATAGTAGCTTCTTCTTCTTCGACACTCAAGTCACAATGAAGCTACCTTCGGGAGTGCCAAGGCTGATCTCTATGGTTGGTTCATCCGCAGCCATAGTTTTGCTCATCAAACCTCTTGATACCATCTACATAGGAGCTCACTAGGTCCTCTTCTTCCGGCCCAAGATCTCCTGCCCAACTTCTTCATTCAACCATCTAGCCGATACACACCTAAACGATCATCACTGAATCTCCTTCTACAAATTTGTTCTACAAGGGCAGGTTCCTCAAGAAATTCTGGGACTTGACTTAACTAGACACCTCTTAGCCAAAGCTAGAACAATCGAGCAGGAACTTGCTTACCCTTCTCCTTTGGGATGCGCGAGTGAGAGGGACTAGACTCTTCTAGACCTAGACCCGACCCTAGACTTAAATCTAACTACTATGTACAAAACTATGTGCACCACCCGAAAATGTACTAATTGGAAAATTGGAAATAATAAAAATAAATAAATTTAATATTATTGAATATCAAAAAAGGTACATGCCATTAACGTATGTATGAAAACACATCAGAAAATTCCATAAAAATCATAGTTCAACTCTAAACAATACTACATAATGACCCACACAGGAATTCGTGTGAAGAAAAATTCGATGCCTAGTTTAAAGCGTTTTGTGAGTTATTATCGTAATTAGGGAATAAGTCGAATAATTACTATTACCGGTACTTAAGTTAGTCCAAAATAAAATAAAAATTATTGATTGACTTCAAACAATGGGTATTGACAAACAATAAACGAATGGACCAAAGGAATAATTTTGGGCCACAAAGTAATTCATGCTAAAAAAATAACCCAAAATTCAGAAATATTCACTAATGACCATGATAGGGTAAATTCTCACCCAATAGACCTCTATGGACTTCAAACCAAGCATACATTCATGGTTACCCCCAATGGGAGGTTGTCTAAGCTTCCTAGCATGAATTGGGGAAAGAAATCCTCCATTAAAGAAGGATACACGTAAATTCGTACCTATTAGTTTCATAATCTAATTAGGCAACTAAAGAACCAACCCCCTTTAAATAAGCCCCCTCTCTCCCATGGGACGACCCCTAGGGTTGCTGAGGTCGTGCTTGGAGGCTGTGGTGGCTGGAGATCTTGAGGTGGAGGTTGGAGCAAGAAGCAAGTTCATGCACATCTCCCTTTGGGACCTACAGACAAACCCCTTCAAGATCATCACCTAAGGTTAGTGAAACCTCGAACAAACCTGGCAAACAATATACCCTGGAAAGATCTACGAGTCTAGTTTCTTATGGAACTATTTTCCCAATTTCTATCCTGTAGATCGTGAGTATTAGGCGTTCTTCTCCAAATGGTCAGAACTAGGGCTTTCTGGAGAACGAATCTTATTCAACTCAAAAGTAGGTCATCTCCATGCCAAACTCTATTTAAACTCGTCCATGCTTGAATACATATGATTAGATCATGTTCTTACTATTTTTTTCCCAATTTCTATCTTGTGTGTTTCATGAATTAAATCTAGTATGATCAGTACATTGTGCTGCCATGATTAACCCTAACCTATCTTACGAGTTTTATATCTCTTCGTGGAGTCGTTTTCAGGCCGAGCACCCAACATAAACTTGTTTCCCATGAGTCTAGTTTAATTTGGCACTGGTTTCCCCAACTCGTATTGACTATATCAAGAGTATTAGTCTATACATGAGCACTGTGTCAGATTCACATAGATAGTCACAATATATCTTTTTACCCTTTCAAATGACTGTTGTTTCTCGATTACATGTTACTGTAAATTGTATAGGAAGTAATCTAACTAACAGTGGTGGTTTCATCTGATTTGGATCACCCTAGCATTATTATGAGTTTTTTAACCCAAACCTAGTTTGATTCGGAATAGGAAAACACCCCTGGGCTGAAAACAGGAAGACGACGAGTCAACCTGTCACCCTTCTTCGAGGTGTGACAGGAAGGCTGTCGCCTTCATGGATCAGAAGGCGACAGCCTTCTGGTCTCCTTCATGAAGGCGACATGTTACTTGTCCCCTTCTGACCACAGTGGGCATTTCACCATGTTTGGCATATTTTGCGTCATTTTCGTGCCCCGTCTTCTCCTGTCCGAAGTTAGTTACTGATACATGCATTTATCAACCCATATAAAGGTTAAAACATGTTCACATGATGTTTAATTTATCTTGAGTTAGTGATCTTACTCTCTACCTGCCGATTGTTCCTTCTTGCCTTTTTATTGAACTTGCTAAAAACACATTGCTACATGCTAAAATTGGTCATGCAGGATTACTATTTCCTAATTAGCATTCATGATACTTACCATAAATGGAGTTTCCATAAACGAAGTTTTCTATAACTGGAGTTTCCATAATCAGATTTACACACTCACTTGAGTGATTCTAACGCGCGGCATGTGCATACACTCTAGCACAATAGGAAAGCCCCTTCTTGGCTTGTGTTGAACCCCCCGTTGGATATTCCTTCTATCGGACTAGTGACCTGTTCACCAAGGCCTCCGTACGTCTCCTCTGATCATGGATTCCCACATGGCCGACGAGCAGGTTGTACCATTGAAGTACCTGGAAGTTAGTGTGCAAGTATCTCTCTTCTCTTGGCATTATTGACGAGATCCTTTTCTTCTCATCTTGAATCTGGAGTACATCTTTATTGAACATAAGACCAAATTATTAATAAGGGATTGTACTAAATTGAAAATACGCCGTTATGCGGCGCTGGATTAAACTCTTGACTATCCCCTTAACCATCTTGACATTATTGAACTCTTATTAAACGGCCATACTTGACTGTGGGTATCTATATTTAATTACTTGAGATGCTGGATCGGGCACGATGAGTGTCCAAGGGCTCCAGTCTAGCCCCAATGACGGAGAGTCATTAATATACTGTTAACATGGGGTTAAAATGATTACTGACATTGCATCTGCGCTATGGGTACTTGCATGTTGAATGTTAGATACATAACCACATACACGTGTCCAAGTGTGCATTCCAGGTGGCTAGATCCTTAGTGCACATTAGTGTCTTCGTGCCTGATTGCTGTTACATGTTAAAAGTTTTTGCTCATGCGTGCTTGCTTGCTTGCTTGTAAAATGGCCAATCTTGTTACATGCTATCTTGTTCTTGCTCGTTACCATCTTGCTAGATCATTGTTCACTCTATCCTGAGATCTTGAATACAACCTACTGGCTAGACTGATCGTTACATTTCTAGATCTTACAATCTTGCACAATACACCGTTCATGTGTTATTATCGTTGTTTTAATCACATAGTACATATCATGCTCATACCATCTTGCTTTTAAACAGTTAATACTTATATCCTTGGTGGCATTTGTAATCCTACTGTGCAAGAGCACTCATTACCTACTTTCCAATCTTCAGGTGATTAGGAAATTGATGACATAGAGAACCAAAACTATAGGGATGAGCAAGAGTGAACAGCACCCACATCAAAGTCTTGTTATCTTAGCATCATTGTACCCGAGTCGAGTATGAGAGAAATAGAATATGTAGTAGGTTTGAGATTCTATGGATTTCCCCTTTTATTGAGTATTAGTTCTATAGTTGGAACTTGAAATGGAGTATGGATCAGTTCTCATTATTGAAATGAAATAAAGAGTTTGAGTTTTATTATGAGCACAATAGTTGTGTTATATATGATGCTCGCTAGAGGCTTGTTTGCTAACTACTCATGTCTCAACGATCAAATAACTCTTCCGCTGCCATGCTTTGGGACGTGACACTATGTACAGGAGAAATGCCCCTGGATGGGTGAGTATGAGTGTTCAAACTGAAGAGAGTCAGCCCCTGGCCGATCGGAGGAAACTCCATGGAGGTAGGGTGCTTGATGGAGACCTCACATTCCCACCCTTGAAAGTTGGAATTTTTTTTTTGGAGTCGTGGCTAAGACCATAGGTTGTTGACTCAAAGTTGCCATGACCGGCCAGGTGAGTAATGGAGGTACGATGGGACGGAACAGAGAGGAATGAATGTAGCTGGGGCAGGACACTCATGTGCGAGGAAGACCCCAGCTAAAAGAAGATAGGATAGAGGTGAGATGTAGACTGAGATGGAGATCAGAATTGAACCAAAGAGTGAAAGAAGGCAATAGTCCTCACAAAATCCTTCATCTCAGCCCCTCCTTCTTCTTCCTCAACCAGTGAATCAAGTGTTCTTCCACAACTGGCTCCCTTGTCCCTGGTTGGATGGGTCCCTTGACAAAATGTTCCTTCAGGGTCCAAGTAAGAGGTGTATACGGTATGAAAGGATGTGGATGAACAGGGTCAGGGTGAAATACCAAATTGGCCTTTGCTAATAACCTCCTCACTTGTATACTTCGACGGGCCCTTACTTCTCTATACCCAACCCTCTGCCAAGGATATACCATATATTTTCCATTACCTCCCAATCTTTCCCTTAAGGACATTTGGTCGTCTCAAATTCTTTGATCATGGAGGGGGATAGGCTCAACACAAGAGGAGATGGGAAATCAACGATTGACATGATAGTTTCTTCCTCTTGTCTGGAGGAAGAGGTGTGACATCCGCTATGAGGTGATAGAATTGAGGATTTATATGGTAGGGATGCTCTTGATTTTGATAATTCATCCCTTTAATGGAAACTTGAAGCATTGATGGGCGGTGGAAGGGACCCCTAAAGTTTTTTCTAGCCAAGGATGGCCGAGGAAGGCCTTATAGGCCAGATCGATGTCTAGGACTAAGAATCAGTGGACATGGTGATGGCCCCTATCTCCAGTTGAAGAGCAATCTTTCCTTTAGCAACCATTTTGGAATTGTCATAAGCAGCAATAGTGGACCGTATATTTTCCAGATTACCTTCCCCTAAACTAGGTTGCATGAGAGTTTTCATCAGACAGACATTGATGGATGCTCCATGTCGATGAGTGTGCAGTCTACTAACACCCTTTTAAGAGTTATGGTTAAACAAAGAGGAAGTGAACGATAATCGGGAGCTGCAAGGTCTTTGTTTGAGAAGAGATGGAAGGCCCTTGGGTGAGGGAAAGAATAGCATTGGTAACCCCACTTGCAAAGAGATGGTCATTGACCATGATGTTTTGGAGGAACCAGAGAAGAGTGGACTGGTGAGATGTGATTTCCGAATCAACTCTAAGATAGAAACCCTTGTGGGATTCTGGTCTAGATGCTAAAGAATATCATACACGGCGGCGGACAGCCACTATCATCCTCATCTTGTGATGGCTATGTGGGTGGAAGAACAATGCGGTTCCGAGGGTGACATTAAGGTTCTCCAGAGACTTAGGGAGGATGAGCTGGAGGGGTTGGGAGTCAAAGATGGCTGACTCTTGAGTAGGGGGAGTGGGAATAGACTGAGCATCCTGGAGGGCAGGTCTAATGAGCACTAAGGGCCACTTATACAGGATGGCATCAACAGTGGTGGAGGGTTCCTGGGACTCAACCGACGGACATCGGTACCATTCTTCAAAGTCTTCCACCCCTCAATCTTGTTCTCTCCTCACAACCCGAGGTCCAGGATGTGTCATGGTGTTGAGCTTCTCCCGATACTTAGAATTGGACGGTTGTTGTTGTTTTGGTGGTTGGTGAGGGTGTAACACCCCGAAAATTTAGTGATTTAAAAAATTTAGAAATAAAGGGGAATCAATAAATTCCGCAATTATCGGAATGATAAAACTTACGTACTATTATCGTACGAGAGAAAACACATCGGAAAATTCCATAAAAATTATAAATCACCCCAAATATTGTCCTAAGTGTTCCACGAAGGAATTCGTGCAACGAAATATCTGATTGGTTGAGTGTACGTCACACGTGACCAAGTTATCGAATTAGGAAACTAAGTCGGAAAAATTGTTAACACGGAAAAATACCCAACCATAAATTAAATAAACATATTGGAGAGACTTCCAACACCATGTATTAATGACCCATTAACAAGATTGTGGCCAAGGAGTACATTTGGCCCAAGGATAAAAATTTGGACAAGAAAATACCCAAAAATTTGTGAATGTAATTATGCAGTGATTAGGGAGGGCAAATTAGGGTTAAAATTAGTGGTAATGGCCATGCATGCAACCCAAATCGTGGCCAACCCTGTATGACATCTTCCCATGGTGTAGCTACCTCTTTGGGTGAGAAAATACCAGATTTGGAAAGTAGAAAGAAGAATTCGCAGCCCCCTTTCCTAGTCCCATTACGACATGTAAATACACCCTAAATCTATAAGAACTCGTTACTAAACTCTTGGGGAAGGTTGTCAACAAGTTGGAGTCATTTGGAGGCGGGCTAGGGCTTCAGAGGAGGAGGAGAAAGGCTGGGAACCGGAGTTTCATCCCTCTTCATCCTCTGCTATGCCCAGAACGTCGACTGGTCTTAGATCTTCATAAAGGTAGGTGTTCTCAGGCCAAGATTAAAGAAAACCTATACCATCATTTAGAGCTTTGAGTCTATGTTCATTCGCACTTGATTTTCCCAATTTTCATGGAGTATACATGGAGTATTAGTCGTTTTCCCTAAGTCGTGCACGGTTAGGGCTTTTCCCGTTCTTCTCATTATGCACGTGAATTGATACCGAATTAGACTAAACTTCCTTCATGAAAGTTATTCTACTCGTAGTCCCAATCATCGTTTACGTTTAATGTTTTGTCTAAATGTAATTAGTTAGGGAGTAACAAGCATGGTAAATAAATCGCTGCATGAGATGTGTTTTTTTACACATGACCTTTATGTTCATCCTATATTTCTCGAGATTTGAGACTGAATTTGATCTAACTCACAATAGAAGTTCTTCCAATATATGTCCTAGACATATTTCATGTTGAGCGTTTTGTCTAAATGTCAGTAGATAGAGAGATATAGGCATTGCATGAATATCACACCCTGATTACTGTGTTTTCGGTTTGAGGTTCGAACCTCGTCTGGTTCAGGAGATGCGATTCCAGCACCTGGTATCACATCGGCCAGGTCTGACGCGATCCACTAAAAGGTGTCCATGAGAAGTGATGTGATTCTCGTGCTGACTGGTCAACGGTTGCGTGAGACTTCGCGCCTACCTGGGAGTCTATGCAAGTCTGAATCGCGGCTATATCCCCAGACGTGATTCAGGGAGTTTTCCCGCCCATCGATTAAGTAATGATTTCCTGTAAGGCATCGCTATACCCCGACGTGATTTATCTTGAAAGGCGGCCATGTAGGCCGACGCGATTCAGTTTCTGCACCGTTTGACCTATTTACCTGTACACTGTTTTGTAAAAATGTCCACTGTGTTGGACGCTCTTCATAGGCCGACCGAGCCTGTACTTTTCAGTCAGTCAGTCAGCATGCTAGTCTTTGTGGTCCGTCAGCATGTTGCATAGTGTTCCATAGTGTGGCATTGGCCTAAAAGAAATCCATCAATTTGAAAGCGGTAATGATATGAATATGATTCTAATGTTAAATGTGATTGACCTTATGTTCATTTGATTATCTTGTGATCTTACTTTTGTCAACTAGACATGATAAGAATATGATGTGAATGTATGGGTGAACACATGTTAGCGTAGATGTTTTTAGTTAAAGTGTTTCATCATGGGTTGTATATGAGTTTCTTTAAGTTATATGCTATCCGACGTTTCAGTTATTTGTTCATATTGCATACATGTTAGGAAAGATCCGTGACACGTCACTTACACCTTTGTATGAATAGGCACACATTTCTTGGGGAATTGAGAGCTCTCTCTCGGTCATTCCAAATCGGCAAGACTAGCGATCTTTTCCTTAAGGCCTCTGTAACTCTCCGCTCTCTATAGATTCCCACATAGAGGCCGAGCTGGTTGTACCGTGAAGTACCCTGGAGATAGAGAGCACATGTTTCGCATACGATCTGTCATTAGTCATCTTCATGTCAAGACATTAATGACTTATGAAACATAAGAGACATCGTTATACTGCCCATATTGATCTCTTGAGCTTTTGTCATACTTTGACACTATGAATAATCATGTCTTTCGTACTATGAGCTTGTCATTGAAACTCCGTGGCCATAGTATGAATATGTTTGTTCGGCACAATATGGAACTTCGTCTATTTGACCAATGCCTGTGCAATAGGGGCCCTGTCTGGTCCTAGGGAAGAGCGCCCCAATGTACTTATTAACCGCGGGAGTATGGACTTGTGTTGCATGGCATGGCACTGATACTATTTGCAAGAATTTTGTGAATGTGCCTTCGTTTGATATGATATATGATAAGTTTGTTACGATAAGTCTGATCTCGTGAATACGTGATATCTGTGGATATGTCCAATTCATTTGATATGATTCTACTCTTGAAATATATGTCCATTGTATATGCAACTCGACATTTGATCTGATTTGATATCCGTTTTACTCTGCTATTCAATCTGTTGGTATTGCATGCATGTCATCATATACATTTCATATCTTGCATATTAAAATGTTAATCATGTATACTAGTGCCCGCACAATATTGAGATGTAAATCCTACTGAGCTAGTTCACTCACCCTATCATCCTGTCCTTCTCAGGTAGTGATGAGGAACCAGAGGAGACTGATGGGTCAGGGCAAGAGTGATGAGCAACCGCCATATGATGAGTTGATAGTCTAGGAATAGTTATTTGAGTAGTCGATGTAATAGTGAAACCTTTTTCATTTAAATAATGGGCCCTTTGATTGGCTCAATTGACGTAAGGTTTTTAATTAGTTGAATGAATGGAATAAAGAGTACTTTGGATGTCAATATTATGGCCTCAAATGTGTTGTTATGTTTAATTGTGACTCTGCGTTATTCAACTGTGAATACGTTTATTGTATCGTTCACGTCTCCCGGTATTTTTCCGCTGCTAAATATCAGGGCATGATAGTTGGTATCAGAGCCATAAACTTAGGGTCCAAGGGAATAGGAACGTAGAATGAAACTAGATCACACGAGTCAAAATCTGTCGTACCTAATGTGAGCTTGGGTAGAACCATGGGAATAGAAGTCACATGTGATATATCTAGATGACTGACTTATTATTATATTCAAAGGTACTTATTACCTTAATGGCCGTTGAACGTGCCAGGCTAGGAACATGCAACAAACAATACAGAACTTGACTCAGGCTATTCTGCAAGCCACCCAGGGTGGAGGTAACCACGGAGCCGATGATCTCCATTAGAATTTTCGGAATATGGATCCACCTAGGTTTGAAGGGAGTACTGACCCAGATGTTGCTGAACACTAGGTTAGGAAAATGAAAGGATATTCAGGGTCATGCAATGCACGGACCAGAACAAAGTACTGCTAGCAACCTTCCAATTGGAAAAGGATGCTAGGGCATGGTGGGAGTCGATAGAAGCAACACTGAATGGCCAGCAACTAACATGGGCTCAGATCATTGAGCAATTCAACACCAAGTACTCTTCTGAGAGGGTCCAAGAATGGAAGAGCAGCCGAATTTGTGGCTTTGAAGCAGAGAGGGCTCAATGTGGCCGAGTATGAGGCCCAATTCTCTCGTCTGTCTCGATATGTTGTTCACTTGATTGGGACAGAAAGGATGAAGTCAAAACGCTTTCTGAATGGCTTGAGGCCCCAGTTCATCACTCAACTGGTGCCAATGGACATTCAAACCTATGCTGACAAGGTAAAGAAGGCTCAGTTACTGGAAGATGCCATGGAGACCGCCGAAAGAATTAAGCGAAAATCCGTGAAGGGGAGCAAGTGTCTTCTACAGGAAGGTATCAGCGACCATTGGGAAGAAAAGGCCCAGTGCGGAGTAGATGAACCAGCTGATAAAACCAAGGAGTTAGGTAAGCAGATAGTGGTGACAACGGGAGAAAGGTGCAAACACTGTGACAAAGCTAGTCACCGGTCGAACATTGCTGGAGAGTGCAAGGGAGTGCCTGCGATGTGGTAGTCGTGATCACATGATCTCGGACTGCCCAATGTTGAAAGAACCAGCCTCTCAGGACAAGCATCCGAATGGACAGAAGAGGCAAGGCCGCTTGCAAGCTATTTAGGACCTAAAGCTGCTAAAGAAGGAGGTATCGTGGAAGGTACACTTACTATTCTTTCCCGACCCGCATATGTTCTATTGATACGAGAGCTACAGATTCCTTTATATCTTGAACATTTGTTGATACCCTACCTGTGAAACCCGTCCAAATAAAATCCGGAATAGTTGTGTCAACCCCGATTGGTCCTGGTACCAATCTTACAAACCATATGCCATCTATGAAATGTTGATTGAAACCCAAACCTACCAGCAATTTAATATGCATGGACATGGAGGGGTATACTGTGATACTGGGAGCAGACTTGATGTCTGAACATGGAGCTAGTATCAATTGTAGGAGAGCCGGTAACCTTTAGCCATTACCCAAAACTAGTTTCACAGGAGATAGAACCGCAGGAGATTGTCCCTTATCTCGGCATTACAAGCTAAGAGGATGTTGAGTAAGGTTGTATGGCCTTTCTTGCTGCTGTTGTCATCACAAAGAAGGAAGTCAAAGTCGAGGACATCCATGTTGTCAGCGAGTACGCTGACGTTTTTCCAGAAGACTTGCAGGGTTCCTCTTGAGCGAGAGGTCGATTTTACCATCGAGTGGTCCCTGGAGCAGCACCAGTATCTAGGGCACCATATAGAATGTCCGCTACAGAACTGATGGAAATGTTAGAGAAGGATTCATCTGACCAAGCACATCACCATGGGGTGCACCTGTCCTCTTTGTCAAGAAGAAAGATGGGTCGATGAGGCTGTGTATAGATTACAGACAACAAAACCAGTTAACCATTAAGAACAAATATCCCCTGCCAAGAATTAATGAGTTGTTTGATCAATTATCTGAAGCTAAATACTTCTCTAAAATAGATCTCAGATTCGGCTATCACCACTTGAGGATTAGGGGAGAAGACATTCACAAGACAGCCTTCCGAAGCAGATATGGACATTATGAATTTATTGTTATGTCTTTCGGACTAACAAATGCCCCTGTAGTTTTCATGCAGTTGATGAATAGCATTTATCGCCCATATCTTGATAAATTTGTGGTGGTATTCATCGATGATATATTGATCTATTCCAAGACAAAGGAAGAGCATGAGGTGCAATTGAGGATTTCATTACAGATTTTAAGGGAGAATAAATTATATGCCAAGCTAAGTAAATGTGAATTCTGGCTTGAGGAGGTATCCTTTTTAGGACATGTGTAACCAGGGATGGTATCGTTGTTGATCCATCAAAGGTTGAGGCTATACTGAAATGGGAAAGACCAACAAGCGTCACATAGATCAGGAGCTTTCTCGGATTAGCAGGATATTATCGAAGGTTTATAAAGGATTTCTCAAGATTGCAGTGCCATTAACCAAGCTGACCCAGAAGGAAATCCGTTTGTGTGGACCGATGATTGTGAAGAAAGCTTTAACAACTTGAAGAAGTGTCTGACTATTGCTCCTGTCCTCGCCTTACCCACTGAAGGGGAGGATTTGAAATTTATTCAGATGCTTCTGGAGAGGTCTGGGATGCATCTTAATGCAAAAAGGGAAAGTAATAGCATATGCCTCAGGACAGTTGAAGATCCACGAAGTTGGACAGTTATGTGGAATAGGTAAAACCAAGTTGACATCAATCAATATTGCCATCTACCGCATGCAAACGTCACAGTATGTTGACGTCAACCGATGTTAACATCAAGCTGCTATGCTGTCAAAAGGGATAAATGGCAATCGATGTTGACGTTTACATGGGATCCGAGATGAGTCACAAGGAGTCAAACAGTCTTAAAGAGACATTGACCAACGCGGGGATGGGCCAAATTTCGTATCTACACCAATGGCTTTTCCTTTTCCATTGTCTCCATATGTAACTTCACCAATTTTACTTCTAAAACTTGTAAATAGCTTTCAATCACCTATCATATGCCTTAAGCATCCACTATCTAAGTACCATTAGATGCTTTCAGGCACCCCTGCAAACAGAATTAAGTTTAGCCCTTTGGTACCCAAATTTTCTTAGTTCCCTGAAGGTTGGTTTTTGGAATCCAGTGCAGATGTCTAGTGATGCAGGTGCTAATGGAGTGTCCTAATTGGTTACAATGGGAGCAACATAGATTATATGTGTTCTTTGGTTTTGTTCTCAAATTGTTTTTCATTCTTGTTTGTAATGATGTTGATTTACTTTTCTATATGTTCCAATTGACTTTCCTTTTACAAAGTTAGGAATTAGATATAGTTCAAGATAAATAATATCTCTTCATTTATTGGTGGTTTATATCTAACTCCATACTTCTTCTTTCCTGTTCTGGCACCTTTTAGTCTAACTACTAAGCATGTTTCCTGTTAGTTATTTTGTCTATTGATGTTCTTAAATAGTCATTTTGTTCTTTTAATTTTTCTTCATTCTTTAGCTCATTAGATTGTTTTCATGTTCCATGATCTTATTATTTTTGACTTTTAAGTCTTCACATAATAAGTTGTTTGATCATTTTGGTTTCAGTGAGTTGTTCTTTAGTTTTTCTATTTTTGATTTTAGGATGATGTTAGATTTTTCTCCATTAACAAGATTTAGTTTCATTATTTTTAGATGTTTTACAAAAAAAATAGATTTTTCATATAATTCATTGAATGCATCTTCTAAACTATCAGAATTAGATTATGAACATGAAGTGAAGGATGTTTCAGAGCTTACTTGTTTTAGTCCTTCCATGAGGGCTAGATTTGCTTCTTCTTCTTTTGATTCCGAACTGAAGAGTTTGAACTTGTTACTTCTTCATTGTCCCATGTGGCTGCCATTGCTTTCTTCTTGAATTTTTTGATTTCTTCTCTTTACCTTTCTTTTTCTCATACTTCTCAACTGGATCTTTTCTTTTACGCTATCGACATTTTGATTTGAAGTGACATGATTGCTTGCATTCATAGGAAGTTGGTTCTTTACCATTTTATCCTTCCTGAAGTATCACTTAGATCCATACCTTTTTTTCTTGGCAATAATTCTCTGAAGTCTGCTTGATAGCATTGATTAATCATCACTATCATCAGAGTTTTCCTTTGCATCTTCAGATGAGGAGGAAGAAGGAGAAGCTACAACCTTCAAAGCATTAGACATTTTCTTTTACGAAGAACTTTTAGAAAATCTTTCCATCTTGATTTCATGAGTCATAAGTGATCATATTGACTTTTCTATAGAGAGTTCAGTTATATCATTTACTTCTTCTATAACAGTTACTTTAGGAGTCCAAGATTGAGTTGATGATCTGAGAATTTTTCTAACTATTTCTTCATCTGTATAGTTCTTACCTAATGTAGTTAGTCCATTTGTTATATCAGTAAACCAATTGTACATTTCAATAATGTTTTCACCTAGTAGCATTCTAAATTGTTCATATTGAGAGACAAGAATATCTACTCTGGTTTGTCTAACCTTGTCGGTACCTTCATAAGTTATTTTTAATTTGTCATACATTTCTTTAGTAGATCAACATGCAAAATCACTATTAAATTATTTCTTAGACACAGCATAACAGAGATAGTTCTTAGCTTTATAGTTTAAAACATATGTCCTTTATCAGCTAAGGACAACTGAGATGAACCTTCAATGAGAATGACATAATCACCTTTTTCAAATACCTGCCACATATCAAAGCCTGTGCAGCGTAAGAAGCATCCATTCGTATCTTCCAATACTGGTAATCTTCACCATCAAAGTATGTGTAGACACGCTAAAATTGACACCATTGTGAGCATATTTCATGTTACACTATAATGCCACTGTCTCCCAATTTGCCTGTTGAGAGTGTTTTTCCCCACCATTCAGGGTCTTTCCCCCATTTCCTGATGCTTTCCCTATTTTTCTAGCTTGCTGAAAGTTTATGTCAAAAATGTTAATTGCGATGGGTATGGTGGTCGCCTTTCATATCGACTGATGAAGAACAAACAAATCCTTGTCAGTTCAATCTGTCGCATCTTCATATCGGCTGATGAAGAACAAACATATATGTGTCAGTTCAATTCATCGCATCTTCATATGCTTCAGACTTAACACAGTCACGAAGCTCCTGCCGAAGCTAGACTTTGTGTTTTCTTTGCATACAACACAGTCAGTCGAAGCTCCGGTCGATGCTAGATTTGTGTTTTATTTCATAGATGATGAAGTTGATTTCAGATTTAATGCAGTCAGTCGAAGCTCCAGTCGAACTTGATTTCGCATATGATGTAGCTAGTTTCATATATGATGAAATTGACTTTGCATATGACGAAGCTAATTTTGTAGATGACGAAGTGATATACAAAGCATGTCTGAGATTTCTAGTCTGATAAATGCATCCATGATAGTCATCGTGTTTAAGAGTTTCCATATTCCAATTTTGGCAAGCTCCAAATATTTATGCCAAATATATCTGTGTCTGGTCAAGTGGTCGTATTTATGAATTTCCATTATTGGCAAGAATCAATCTCAATTTGATACAAATTTCTATCTCATAAGCGTGACTGCCCAAGTGGTCGCCATTCACACTTTCATTTTCAACATATGGTTAGAATCCGAAAGGATATTGAAAGTTCATAAAAGCGACGACCTGCATGGTATAGCGGTTTATGTTTACTATATTTCGATTGAGTTCAAAAAATGGAAGGCGCCAGTCGAAGTATGGAAATTTCTTAAATGCAATAGTTTTCATGGACGCGTTTCATTCATAATGGTAACCACTATGTCCACCATGATTTACATTTGTATCCTTATAAAAGAAACACCTGAGGCCCTGTCAAGAGGTGAGGTGAGAGAGAAGGATGGAAGTTTGAACCCTAGCGCATAGCCTCCCACGTCCAGTGAGTTGAGAGACCAGTCTCAAAGTGAGGTCCTGCCCATTCTTGCCTCAAGTTTTCAAGTGCCTTTCTCATCTCCATCATCAAGCAAAAGAAGTAGCACCGCTGCTTCCTCCTCTCTTCTTCAAGCTCCAGCAAGCATCCTCATGCGCTGCCATAATTAAGGGGAAGCGTCCATCCTCCTCTTCTTATTTATATATATTTGTTTATTCCACTTCAAGTTCCCACCGTGACTATCTATCTATCTACCTTTTGTTATTGTTTTTTTTTTAATCAACACTCCATCAACCCACACACAGATTCATGCATGCACACACATACCTATTTTTCCTAGCGGTTCTAAAAGCCACAAACAAGGTGTGTCTTCTCCATGCACTTTTCATGCTTATTTATCTAAGAGTTTGATGCTACGCGTCTTTGGCAAATCCTTTTTTTGTATTTTTTTTGCAAGGGTAATCAAATTAAGTAGAAGCCTTCTACCAAGGCAGGTCATGCTCTTAGAAGAAGAAACGAACCCACATGCTCCCACACAATCTCCCCACTTCAAAAGGTATTCTACGATCATCTCCCCTTTGCATTACTGCACACTTCTCCTTCATTACCCACCTTGTCACGCCCCCAATTTTATTTTTAGCAGCGGAATAAATTAGGAGACGTGACGAACAAGCAAGCATTCAAAAGCTATAGACGAATAGCTTTTACAAATAGGGCCCACAATGCAATAATCAAATTTTCTTCCTTTATTTATCAAAATGAATATTACAACCTCCAATGTCAAATGAAACACTCCTTGCTCACCATCGAACTATCTCAAAAAGAAAAGGGAAATTACATTCATGACCAATCTAAATAAAAATAAGCATGGACTCTCTAAGTGTACTCTACGCTCGGCGCACAAGTCCCATCATTTTTCTTTGCCTTCACTACCTGAAATGTTAAAGAGAGCATGTATGAGTGCACTCGCCCAGTAGGATTTACATCTTCCAGCAATGATATAATTATTTACATTTTAAAAGCTAGAAGGTATGAACATCATATGTAGAATTCAATTAAAAGGTCAGTAGTAACACGTGTACAATGTATCATGCAAGATAGTATGATCAAGAGATTGTAATGATCAATGTAGCAATAAGGTTGCATTCAAGAGTTCAAGATATTGTGAACATGATCTAGCAAGATGGTAACTTCATGAACAAGAGCAAGATAGCATGTAACAAGATGGCCATTTCACTAGCAAGCATTTTGAGTAACCCACTCGAAGCACTCCACAAGAATAACACGCAGGATCTACTGGTGCCTCATGCAAGTATGTCCTTCAGCCACTCAGGTTAAGGACCATCACACAGTAGCATGTAACAAGTAAGAATGTTTATCACGTGTAACAAGTACATGCCATGCCAAGCACCAATAATGATTCCACACCACACGACTTTGTTAGGGGATCAACCTAGCAATCAACTTATGGGGTAACGAACATCTTTGGGAAAACTGGGCAATCAACACCTTGGGGTAAACAAGACTTTGTCAGGGGCGAATCCGATAATCATACCCATAGGTAACAGGACTTTGCCAGAATATCCAGTACCAGATACGCGCTCTTAGTCAGGTTCGTACTACGCAACACTGGCATGTGTCCCAATGAGCCCGTCGACTCATGGGTGAAAAGAACGAGTGTTTAGTCCATGACCCTAATATCACTGATGTACTTCAAGAATGTATCACAAGAAGGTAATGTGTGTCAATAAGGATAGACTAGTTGAGAAAGTTCAAGACTATCATGTCAATAGTAATGATTATCATGATTGTCATGTCATTAATGATAAAGAGTTCAAGGGTACATTGGGAATATCAAGTCAAGAGTTCAAGCATAACGACACATTTACATAGATTCTATCATTAATAACTTGGTTTCATGTGTTATGCTCGACCATCTAGAAAGTCAAGATGAGGAGAGAAAGATCTCATCAAGAATGCCGAGAGAGAGAGAGTACGCGCACAACTACACTTCCGGGTACTTGATTGGTACAACCAGCTCATCGGCCATGTGGGAATTCATAGTCAGAGGAGATTTACGGAGGCCTTGGTCAAGGGGTCACTAGTCCGAAAGAAGAAATATCTGACGGAGAGTTCACCACAAGCCAAGAAGGGGCTTTCCTATCATGCTAGAGTGTATATGCATGCCATACATGAGAATCGCTCCAATGCGTGTGTGAATCCGATTATCGAAACTCCAGTTATAAAAATTCCGTTTATGGAGGCTTCATTTTTGCAAACTCTATATATGGCAAGTATCATGAGTACTAAAACATGCATGACCAATTTTAGCAAGTACTATGCATTTTTACCATGTTTGATAACAAGGCAAGAAGTAGGTAATCGACAAGTAGAGAATATAATCATGAACTTAAGATCAATTAAAAATCATGTGAACATGTTTTAACTTTCATATGGTTGTTAAATGCATGTTAAGACCTTCTAGAACCTTCCTAGAATAGATCAAACACACACATGCAAAGAACGAAACAAAACTATGGAAACCAAGACGTATGCCCTTAGAGGGCAAATGCAGTACCATCCCTTCACTTTCTAAGGTCATAACTTATTGATTTCCTTTTAAAATATCAAACATGAATATATCATATTGAATCCCTTTGAATGAAGAAACCAGCAAAACAGCTCGTCGATCCGAGGTCTATATAAAAAGTTATGGCTGGTTAAGTGGACATAGGTAGAAGGCAACACATTGCATGTCGCCTTCTGAACATGAAGGCGACAATCATCTTGTTGCCTTCTAAAGAAGACCGAAAAACTGTATGATTTTTGGTATGGGTCACGACCATGATGTTGTCGCATTCTTGTAGCGATGTGTCGACCTGTCGCCACCAGAATATGACGTTTGGGTTGCTTTTTCTACCTTTTTCCAACTCCAACTTGGATTGTGTTTGACACCTATGGGTTTAAAAAATAAAAAAAAATGTCAGGGTGATCCAAATCATATGAAACCACCTCTGTTAGTTAGAGTACTTCTAACTTTGTACAATAACAAATAATCGAGAAACAAAGGTCGTTTGACTATGTAATAAGATGTATTGTGACTGTCTATGTGAATCTGACACGGTGCTCATGTTTGGGATAATACTCTCAGTACGGTCAACACAAATTGGAGAAAGTAGTGGAAAATGAAATTAGACTCATAGGGAAACAAATTTTATGTTGAACATTCAGTCCAAAAATGTCCCCACAGGGAGGCAGTGGCGGATCTAGATTTTTTTTTAGTGGGGTCCCAATGATACACTCACATAAATTCAGTGGGGTCACCCATGGTAAAATTTTATTCCCCCAATACAATTTTTTTAATCCAGTGGGGTCACAGGACCCCACTGGATACATGCTAGGTCCGCCCATGCAGGGAGGTATGGAACTCATAAGACAAGTGAAGGTTAATCCAAGACAGTACAGCGTCAAGATCATGCAAGACTTAATTCGTGAAACTCTCAAGAAAAATTTTGGGGAAAACAGTAAGAACATGATCTATACATATGGATGCAAGTATGGACGAGTTTATTAGAGTTCGGCATGGAGATGACCTACCTTTGGAGTTGAATAAGATTCGCTCTCCAAAGCCCTAGTTCTAACCGCCTGGAGGAAAAGCCTAATACTCACGACTTACTAAATAAAAATTGGGCAACATAGGGGCAAATGAAAGTATACTTGAAGAGCTTTCCGTGTGTATATTATTTGATTTATTTGATCGAGATTTTATTATCCTTTGCTGATGATCAATCTGACTCTTGTGTGCAGGTCGTTGTAGATCCAAGTTGGAAAGAGCACGAGGTTCTCCTTGCTCCACCCTTCTCCTCAAGATCTCCAGCCACCATAGCCTCCAAGCACGCCTCCAATACCCCTAGGGGTCGTCCCATGGGAGAGAGAGGCTTTATTATAGAGAGAGAGGCTTTAGTTGCCTAATTAGATTAGGAAACTTTTAGGGATGAATTTGGGTGTATCCTTTCTCAAATTGGAGATTTCTCTCCCCAATTCATGATGGAATTGATACAGAAACTTATTTTAGGTTGTAACCACGAATTGGGCTCAATTTGAAGTCCAATAAATATGTATTGGATGAGTATTTAACCTTTAATTGTGATTAGTTAAGATTTCCAAATTTTGGGATTATTTTTCTACTTGAATTTATTTGTGGTCCAAAATATATATTATGGCTGATTCATTCATTGAGTTGTCATTACCTGTTTGAAGTCCATCCATAATTTTTATTTTAATTTATGACCCCTTTATGTATATGTGATAATGGTTTTCGACTTACTCCTTAATTAAGATAATAAGTCACATTAATTCTTGAACTCAATCCAAAAGTTTTTTATTGCCCTATATTTATTATGGGTCACTAGAGAATAATATTTAAAGTCTAACTATGATTTTTAGATGTGTTTTTACATCTGGGATAATGGTTCGTAGGTATTTAACTAGTTTTAAATTATTAAGTGGTCATATTTTCTATTTATCTCAAAATTTCAATTACTGAAATTCTCTAGGTGCTACATCCTTCCCCACTTAAAAGAATTTGGTCCCCAAATTCATAAGACAATTTCTTCTCTCTAAACTGCGTCAAATCTCCCCCACTTAAGATTATGCATGTAGAGGAAAATTTTCAAGTAGATTACTTCGAGTTTATTGTATTGGCGTGAATATATTAATTCATCTCAGTTACAACTTGATCAAAAGAAGTTGGTGATACTCACAAGGAAGATCAAAAGAAGTACCAAGATTACATGATGTTTAGGATATGAAGTCAGTGCAAGTAAATGTACCTCATGTTACTTTGCCCCTTCTATTCTTCCTAGACGGTTCCTTTCCTTTATTACTTGTAGCTGGCCTTGACGTTGAGGTGCCTTCTTCTCCAAGTGAGGGCAAGCACTAATCTTTTGGTACTTACTTCCACATCGTAGACAAGCCCCCATCTTTCTCCAGCACTCCTCGACCTTATGTCCCATTGACTACAATGCCAACAATTCACCTTGAATGGTAGGATTGCGTCATGTGGTTGGTCTTCTCTCTTAGGCTTTTATTCCATTAAGTGACACTTGTCTTTATTTAACCTCTTCTTCAGGCTTTTGGGTTGATAATCCTTAAGTTAATGGTTTGTCCTTCCATTAGGGTGGACGTCCCATCATCTTCCTTGGTCATCTTTATGGCATCTTCTACTAATTGAGCTCGTTTCACCGTCTCGTTGTAAACTTGAATGTCCATTGATGCCAAGAGGGTAATAAATACTGGATTTAATCCATTTAGGAATCTTTTTGCCTTCATCTTCTCTGTTCTGACTAGGTGTGGTGCATAGCGGGACAACTTAGCAATTGGGCCTCATACTCTCCACTGATGATCCTTCCTCTTTAAGAGCAGTAAATTCCACAACTTTCTTCTTACAAACCCTTTCAGAGAAATATTTATTGTTGAAGTGTTCTATGAATTCAGCCCAAGTAGTAGGAGTATCAGGCAATGTAGCTTTGGTGGCCTCCCACCAAGCCCTTGGATCACGTTCTAGTTGAAAAGTGGCCAGTAAGACCCTCTCTATGTCCGTGCACTACATTACATTGAACATACATTCCATCTCATGCATCCAGTTTTCAGCCTCCTCGGGGTCAGGAGATCCATCAAACTTGGGAGGATCCATCCCTCGAGAATTCCTATGTAACTCTTCTGCCCTGGCACGAGCTCCACCCTGTGCTACTTGTTGCAAGGCTTGTGCCAACTCCCGTACTGTATTATGCCTATCGCGCCATTGGCCACGCCTGGCTACCATCTTCAAGAAGGTTTAGGATCCTGAGAGAAGATTAATAGTTAGTTATAATCTAAGATCCTTTGTGAATATGATTTATAACTTTTGAACTATTCTAAAAACGAGCTTTACCCATCTAACTACGTACTATCAAGAACCTAGTTTAGTGCTAGACACAAATAGCATAGGAACCTAGATCCTCACAACATAATCCTTTAATGTAGGGTCATAACATAGCCTCTAATGTATTCTAGGACTTTAGAAAGCCTAGGCTCTGATACCACACTATCATGCCCCCAATTGTATTTTTAGTAGCAGAATAAATTGGGAGACGCGATGAATAAGCAAGCATTCAGAAGCTATAGACCAATAGCTTTTACAAATAGGGCCCATAATGCAATAATCAATTTTTCTTCCTTTATTTATCAAATGAATATTACAACCTCTAATGTCAAATGAAAACTCCCCCTGTCACCAATCTATCTATCTCTCAGTGAAAAGGGAAATTACATTCGTGACCAATCTAAATAAAAATAAGCATGGACTCTCTAAGTGTACTCCACGCTCGGTGCATAAGTCCCATCATTTAGCTTTACCTTCACTACCTGAAATTTAAAGAGAGCAGGTATAAGCGCACTCGCCCAGTAGGATTTACGTCTTCCAGCAATGATATAAGTATTTACATTTTAAAAGCTAGAAGGTATGAACATGATATGTAGAATACAATTTAAACGTTGGTAGTAACACGTGTACAGTGTATCATGCAAGATAGTATGATCAAGAGATTGTAATGATCAATCTGGCAATAAGGTTGTATTCAAGAGTTCAAGATATTATGATCAATGATCTAGGAAGATGGTAACTTCATGAACAAGAGCAAGATAGCATGTAACAAGATGGCCATTTCACTAGCAAGCATTTTGAGTAACCCACTAGGAGCACTCCACAAGAATATCACACAGGATCTACTAGTGCCTCATGCAAGTACGTCCTTCAGCCACTCGGGTTAAGGACCAGTGCCTATTAGCAAGTAAGTTTATCACGTGTAACAGGTACGTGCCATGCCAAGCACCAATCATGATTCCACACCATGCCAGGCACATGATTTTGTTAGGGGATCAACCTAACAATCAACTCTTGGGGTAACGAACATCTTTGGGAAAGCTGGGCAATCAACACCTTGGGGTAAACAAGACTTTGTTGGGGGCGAATCTGACAATCACACACATAGGTAACAGGACTTAGCCAGAATATCCAGGACCAGATATGAGCCCTCAGTCAAGTTCGTATTGCGCGACATTGGCATTTGTTCGAATGAACCCGTCGACTATGGGTGACAAGAATGAGTTTTTAGTCCATGACTCCAATATCACTGATGTACCTCAAGAATGTATCACAAGAAGGTAATGAGTGTCAATAAGGATAGACTAGTTGAGAAAGTTCAAGACTATCATGTGAATAGTAATGATTATCGAGAGTGTCATGTCAATAATGATATAGAGTTCAAGGGTACGTTGGGAATATCAAGTCAATAGTTCAAGCATAACGACACATTTACATAGATTCTATCTTTAATAACATGGTTTCATGTGTTATTCTCGATCACTCCATGAATGTCAAGATGAGGAGAGAAAGATCTCGTCAGGAATGCCGAGAGAGAAGAGATACGTGCACACTAACTTCCAGGTACTTCATTGGTACAACCTGCTCGTCGGCCATGTGGGAATCCATGGTCAGAGGAGACTTATGGAGGCCTTGGTTAAGGGGTCACTAGTCTGGCAGAAGGAATATCCGGCGGAGAGCTCACCACAAGCCAAGAAGGGGCTTTCCTATCGTACTAGAGTGTATGCGCATGCCACGCGTGAGAATCGCTCCAGTGCGTGTGTGAATCTGATTATGGAAACTCCAGTTATAAAAAGTCTGTTTATGGAAACTTCATTTTTGGAAACTCTATATATGGCATGTATCATGAGTACTAAAACATGCATGATCAATTTTAGCAAGTAACTATGGTGTTTTTAGCATGTTTGATAACAAGGCAATAAGTAGATAATCGATAAGTAGAGAATATGATCATGAACTTAAGATCATTAAAAATCATGTGAACATGTTTTAACTTTCATATGGTTGTTAAATGCATGTTAAGACCTTCTTGAACCTTCCTATAATAGATCAAACTCACACATGCAAAGAACAACAACAAAACTATGGAAACCAAGATGTATGCCCCTTAAAAGGCAAATGCAGTCCCATCCCTTCACTTTCTAAGGTCATAAGTTATTGATTTGTTATTAAAATATCAAACATGAATATATCATCTTGAAGCCCTTTAAATGAAGAAACCAGAAAAGAAAATGGCTCGTCGATCCGTTGTCTATATAAAACGTTATGGCTGGTTAAGTGGACATAGGCAGAAGGTGACACACTGCTATCGTCTTTTGAACATGAAGGCGACAATCATCTTTTTGCCTTCTGAGGAAGACCAAGAAACTGTCTGATTTTTTGTGTGGGTCGCGATTATGATGTTGTCACATTTTGGGAGCGACGTGTCGACCTGTTGCCATCTGAATGATGTTTGGGTTGCTTTTTCTACCTATTTCCAACTCTGACTTGGATTGGGTTTGACACCTGTGGGTTTAAAATCAGAACAAATGTTAGGGTGATCCAAATCGGATGAAATCATCTCTATTAGTTATAGTACTTCTAATACTTTGTACAGTAATGAATATTCGAGAAACAAAGGTTGTTTGACTATGTAATAAGATGTATTGTGACTATATATGTGAATCTAACATAGTGCTCATATAATTCATGATAATACTCTCAGTATGGTCAACAAAAATTGGAGACATCAGTGTCAAATGAAAGTTGACTCATAGAGAAACAAGTTTTATGTTGAACACTCAGTCCAAACATGACTCCACAGGGAGGTATGGAACTCATAAGACAGGTCAAGGTTAAATCATGATAGTACAACATCAAGATCATGCAAGATATAATTCGTGAAACACTCAAGATAAAAATTGGGGAAAATAGTAAGAATATGATCTATACATATGGATGCAAGTATGGACGAGTTTAATTAGAGTTTGGCATGGAGATGACCTACCTTTGGAGTTGTATAAGATTCGCTCTCCAAAAAGCCCTACTTCTGACTGCCTGGAGGAAAATGCCTATTACTCACGACCTACTAGATAAAATTTGGGCAACATAAGGGAAAATGAAAGTAGACTTGAGGAGCTTTCCATGTGTATATTATTTGCTTTATTTGATTGGCATTTTACAAACCTTTGGTGATGATCATCCTGACTCTTGTGTGCAGGTCGCTGTAGATCCGGGTTGGGAAGAGCACGAGGTTCTCCTTGCTCTAGACTTCTCCTCAAGAGCTCCAGCCACCATAGCCTCCAAGCACGCATCCAATAACCCTTGGGGTCGTCCCATGGGAGAGAGAGGCTTTATTTATAGGGAGAGAGGCCTTTAGTTGCCTAATTATATTAGGAAACTTTTAGGGATGAATTTGGGTGTATCCTTTCTCAAATTGGAGATTTCTCTCCAATTCATGATGGAATGATATAGAAACTTATTTTAGGTTGTAACGACGAATTGGGCTCAATTTGAAGTCCAATAAGTATGTATTGGATGAGTATTTAACCTTTAATTGTGATTATTTAAGATTTCAAAATTTTGGGATTATTTTTATACATGAATTTATTTGTGGTCCAAAATATATATTATGGACTAATTCATTCATTGGGTTGTCATTACCCAATGATTGAAGTCCATCCATAAATTTTATTTTAATTTATGACCCCTTATGCATAGTGATAATGGTTTTTGTACTTACTCCTTAATTAGGATAATAAGTCACAATAATTCTTAACTCAATCCAAAAGATTTTATTGCCCAAATTTCTTCATGGGTCACTAGAGAATAATATTAAAGTCTAACTATGATTTTTACAAAAAATTTAGATGTTTTTTATGTCTGAGATAATGGTGCGTACGTATTTAACAAGTTTTAAATTATTTAGTGGTCATATTTTCTATTTATCTCAAATTTTCAATTATTGAAACTCCGGTGCTACATCTAGTGATCACGATCACATCAAAATGTAGTTCTCCATCCATTATTTATTTTCACCTATTTCTTTGTGGACGCTTGTAGTCCCTTAGAGACGAAAAAGCATAATCACAAATTGGCGATCACGGTGGGACATCTTTTCGCCTTTTATATTTGATTACCCCCTCCATCGTGCCCCACGTGGCACTCTCCTCTTGCCACCCTCGTGTGCCCCTCCTTCTCTTTTCTCCCCGTGGTTAGCCAACTTGTCGAATCCCAAAGAAAATTTGAGGAAAAAGTAAATAAAAACAATATAATGAGTTGATCCATGATGTTCATGCGAGATTGTGTGATTGTCTTTTGCTTACTTCAATACCCTGAAAAGTATGTTATTTTGTGATTTTTACATATCCCTAATTTCTAATTGTTTCTTTTATTCTCAGGTTGCCTTCTGAATTTGCAACTAACACAGTGGTCGCTATTCACTGTTTTATACATGGCCCATTATCTTATCGCATTTTTCATCCTATTCTGCAACAGCTTGGTCCGTCGCGTTTCTGTCTGCAATCCATCCACAGGACCGGACGCAGCTTTGACAGCCTTCTGGGGCTCTCAGATCCGCGACTAGGTGACTGGGCATGATTCACATCTTGATACGTGACACCTGTGTTTGTCGCGATTCTTACTATAGATAGAATGTGGTTTCTATGTTGTCCAGAACACTTGTATTATAATCTGTTGCATACAAGGCATTCCATCTTCGGCGGG
>JACBKR010003858.1:0-27079 GCA_014218235.1 Colocasia esculenta
TGTAGGCCCAAACTATCGGCCCAATAGGCCCTTAAGACACGCACATGTACCACACACAAACCACATTGGCCTCACGATAGCCATCACAACCACTAAGCATAGGATCCACGAAGATCCGAAAGATGCGCGACGTTACATAATCCATCCAGAAGAAAGGGTTTTTATAGAGCCAATGGGTCGGGTTACACAATAGATAGGGTATCCTACCTTGGAGGTAGGTTTCCAAAACCGAACCGAAGAAAGAAATCACAGCCGTTTCCAGATCTAAAACTGCACAATTTCTAGGAAATAGTCGGCCACATTGGTTGCCGCCAACTGGTAGTTGGCGTTCATCGATCTGGACGTCGACTCCCTCTAAACGTCCATGCATGTTGACGTTAACATGCACTTCGGCCAGAACACAGAAATGACTAAATCATACATACACACTATATACATATACTTATATTATATAATGTATAGCTTAAACACCATATATACAATGTAAATAAAGCAACATATACATGATTGACAATCATATACATATGTACAATATTATTTAATATAAATTATACAGAATTAACACATATATACTATATACATATACCTCTATATACACATGCACATATCTATATACACAAAGCAAGTCATCACTACATGACACAGTCTAAATAAGGAGCAAAATTCGAGGGCCTTACATCAGGTCTGGTGGATTCATGAAGTAGTTAGCAAGAGATAGTTGCCAAGTTTGCCTTCTCTCTAGTGATTAAATAGTAGAGAAGAAATCTCTAAAGGACTGTGTTAGTTGCCAAGTTTGCCTCTCTCTAGTGATTAAATAGTAGAGAAGAAATCTCTAAAGGACTGTGACTCTGTGTCTCCCTCCTCCTTGGGGTGTCAAAATAGTAGTGCAAATGTGGTGAAACACTCTATTCAGTGGTGAGAATTTGTTAGCATTGATGTTGGACACCCTTGTCTGGACAATGTTTTCCTTATCATGCTCTAACCGGTCATGAGGGAGTATGATTCATGTAAACAGAAATTATAATCATGTGGATTATGACCTTCATGAGGCATATCCAAGGCTTCACTCACAAAATCTGTGGTGAGAATATGGGATTCCTCGAACAGTAGACTCTAAGGTGTGTTCCTTGCTAACCAAATTCTTGTACAATTCTTGAACCAAAATTAGATAAAAAAATCTATGTTCACTTGCAAAACTTGTCCAACCCTGAAATTCAACATATCTAACAGTTCTGGAAAAATAGAATGCATACCTTCATCATGAACATCCACAGTTCTTGGATGCAGAATCTGGTTAGTTCAGTTGTTAGTGGAACTGCCTCCTGGGCTGACTAGTCTCAATATCTGTAAGGCCCTCGAAATTTGTCTATATTATGCTTATTTGATTTTGTGCATATTATAATTATTTATTTACTTATATGCGTATGTATGTATATATTTATTTCTATACATATTGTCTTATTTAATTCTGTACATATTGTATTTAAATAAGGTTGGTATATTGTATGTACTTAATGTGTGTAAGTAGTAAATTGATGTTTCTGTGTTCTAGTCGAAATGCCAGTTAACATCAACATACCTTGACGTTAAGGGCAGGTTGACGACAACCAGTGTCCGTTGACGTCATATTGACGTCCAGATCGATGGACGCGACTCCCTATAACGGCAGCAAAGTGGCCATTCATTTCCCAGTTTTCTTGCGATTCCAGATCTGAAAAAAACTATGTTTCTTACAGTTCTTGATTAGGAAACCACCTCCAACGGTAGGAAACCTAATGCAATCATACCCTAACCCATTAGCCTTATAAACCTATGGTTTTCGGCGAGATTAGGTCCTTTTGGCAAAAGGAAAACTAGGGTTTCTTGTGAGAAAACCAGTGCATTTGAAAGGCTTGATCCGACGATTCTGTGCTTCTTCCAGCGATCTTCATCGACTGGGAGGTTGCACCTTTGATTGCTAAAGCTTCCCCGACTCCGGAGAATCCCCTGTGCAGGCGTGAAGACCGAATCTGGGAGGAGTTTTCTGCATCTTCTTGGCTTGGCCGAGGAGAGGTTCTGTGATAATAATCCCATTAGAGAATTTATTCCAAACAAGTAATCAAGGGTTAATGTCCCTAGACATATCCCCTAGGTCTCAGGGATTTTCTGGATTTTATTCGTGTCCTGGAACCCCCAATTCTCCAAGTTATTTGCGTTCAGACTGCACTTTCTGCAGACAGGAACTTGACGGCAAGCTTGTTGCCGCCAAGATCCTGAGTTGGCGGCAACATCGTGTGTCGTTAACCCACCTTGACGGCAAGGACCTTGCCGTCAAGTTCTTCTGTTTTTCACAGAAACTCATGTATTATGTCTGTGTGATGCTATTCGAACTTATGGTTGTCTGTGCATACTTCAAAAATTAGGGTTTGACAGGTACGGTCTGTAGGTCACATCATGAATTTCTGTAAATTTTCTGAGCATGACATTATTTAGTATAATTTCTGTAATTAGACAATAAGCATGATCTGACCATGTTAAATTCTGAATAAATAGATTCGTTGTATATTAGGGTTTCAGAAAATTTCCATGATATTAGGGTTACTATTTTCAGGTTTTAGAGCTGTTAACACCGACTGTTTTATTGTATGTTATGTTAAAGTGAATTTCTTGATAAATTTGCATGAAATCTATTTAATTTGTTAAAATTAGTTTTACAGCTGCAAAAAATATGAAAAAGTAAACATGTGATATGTTACCTGTATGAAGTATGTGGTTAACATTTGACAATGAATTGATGTCAGTAAGTACTATTTGCATGCTAACAGGGGTAATTAGACCATATTAAGCATGTTGATGTAAACCATGTAAATCTCAGTGTTTTGCAGCATGATTAAGTATAGATATGAGTAATTTGACACTGTGAATCAGTCATTCTGAGTTCTATAAACTGAAGCATGTGAATAAGTTAAATGATGCATGTAAATGAGTTAAATAGTGCATGTGAATAATGTAAACCATGTGATAAGTGTTAATGTGTAAAGTGTGCCGATATTGACACTGCTACCATAGAAGGCTGTGAAGCCGTACTGTAGTAAAGTTACTATAGGAAGGCTCAATGTGTATGTGATATCCTATGGGCATTAGGATGAAATCCTAGAGGTGGACAAGTACTACTGGTTAGGGTGGAGAGGGCTTCTCTCGGTTCTGCGCAGTTAACCAAGATTCGTCATTGTGTTGCCTAGGTGACGGGTATGTTGTTATGTGAATGTGTGTCCTTCTTTATGGTGGTTCAGACTATGTGTCACGACAATTAAGAGTATAATGTGAAAATGTGCAAATGTGAACATGTGACAGTGTAATGTGAATGTGTTAGCATGTGAAGAGATGTGATACCATGTGAATGTGATAATTTTATATTAAAATAGCAAGGTGTGAATAAGTGTTATATATGCATGTGAAAATGATTTGATATCATGCTAGGTTTGCTATTTACCATGTGCATATTCCCATGATTAAATTGGTATAATTGTGAAATGATATGAATAGAAATTGAAACAGGTTATTTATCATGTGTAGAAAGCATGTGTAGGTTGTTTATATATAATTGTGAATTGCCATAAAGTATGTACCATGTATTTCTTTATTGTTAAAAGATAGCATGTGAGTGTGATATGTGTAAGATGTGCCTTAGATTGCTTGCTGGGTCTTTTAGAAGACTCATACTTGCTTTGGCGTATAGGTAAGATAGGTGTCCCCGTACTTGAAGAGGACATTGTGAGGAGCGACTCCGAGCGTGAGGAGTAGCTTCACTTGTGGAGAGTGTTGCGTCGTTACTTTTCTTTTCATAGTATGTAAACAATGTAATTCATTTGGACTTGTATTGTGGGCTTTAGTTATTTCTTTTATTACTATATAGACTGTGGAATTATGTGAGTGATGATGGAATAAGAGTTATTTCTTTTATTTCCACTGTACTCGTTTGTTATTCATGTATGTTTCAACCTATTGTGTAGTGTTGGGTAAATGTCCCACTGTGACGGCGCCTTTGTACCGACTTAGATGGTATAATCATACTAATATAAGGAGGGTCGTTACAGAGATTGGTATCCGAGACCAAGGTTGAGATTGTACATGAATAAACCATCATCTTCATAATATTGCAAAGTCTTTATAGAATTAGTCCATATATGTGGAAAATATCTAATAATGAATGGAAGATAGTTAAGAAAATGGTTAGGACTAAATAACTTAGTTTCTAACTAGGTTAATTGTCTTTCAGGCTATGGCGAGCCGTGGTAGGCATGGTGCTCAGGTAGGGAGGATGAGCAGAGGCATGAGGAGAGGGGTGAGCAGCAGGCCCCAGCACCACCTGTGGATATGGTTGGATCAGATCTAGAAGGGGGGGGGGGGGGTTGAATAGATTTAAGCCAAAAATGTGGAAGCTTAGCCAATTTAAATCAATGCTTTGAATCAGAGGCAATTTGAAAGAGCACTTACAGATCTGAAGAGTGATTGTGTGAATTATATGATTAGAGTGTGAGATCAAGTTGATTAGAAGTGAATTCGAAAAACCCATGCATGCATCTAGCGCAAAGTGAATTTGAATCACAAACAAACCACTGCACAGAGACTTTTAGGTGGTTCGAAAATCACACCACGTGATTCCTACATCCACCCCTCACATTGTGAGGATCCACTACACAACTTGGATACACCACACACTGGAGCCTGACAACTCCAACACACTGAGTTCTACAACTCACACAACCTCTAGAGCAAGACTACTCTAGACACCTGAGCACAACTGCTCAACCACAACTGAGTACAATGACTCAACACTGAGCACACAGGCTCACAAACAACTTGCTAGAACAAAAACACAAAGATTCAGATCCTCTAGCAATGATCTGATCTATAAAAGTTCATTCAAGAAGATTGATAAAACAGTTCATGCACAATCTCAAGAATGACTTAGAAGAAACAAGGGGAATTGAGGAATTGAGTGTAAGATCCTTGTTCTTCAAGTATACTCCCTTGTAGAGGCTGAATTGTAAAGAAGCTTGATCCCTTGAAGTCCCTGGCCGATGCTCTGCAATTTGGGCTTTGGGATCTTCCTTGAAATCTTCACAATTGGCTACTTCTACTTGATCTATACCTTTGGAAGTGATCTCACTGGTTCATCTTGGATCAATCTTCACTTCTTGTGCTTGGAGAAGTGGGAATTGGGTTGAAGAAGCACAAGGGGAGCAAGATCGGGGAGGAGAACACTTCTTGCCGCCAAAACGATTTCTGGAAGGCTCTTGGAGGTTCTCTCTTGGTTGGATGGCCAATTGGAGGGTATTTATAGACCAATGTGTCCAAAAGTACCCATGGGGGTCGTGGGCACATGATCCAAGGTCGATCCATATGATCCCTAGAGTGCCACGTGTCCAGATGTGACTTAAGGTGAAAAAGTTCCGGAGTGTGTCGACCTGCCCATGGGGGGTCGACACACTGTCCCAAACTGGCACAAAAGGTTCTCTGGGAAGGGTCTCTAGTGTCGACACTACTTCAGGCTATGTCGACACACTGTCCAGAACTGGCAAACAGGCCTTCTGGGAACTGAATCTAGTGTCGACACTACTTGATCCTGTGTCGACACCACTTGACCAATTCTTTACCAATTTGCCTTGGGTTTGAAGCATTGTGTCGACACCAGTAGAGGGTGTGTCGACACTACCCTTGCAAGAATGTATGTCCCTGAGAAATAAACACATAAATCATTAGTCCAATATATTATCATGAATATAAATGATAAATGTGTTTAGAAACATGCTTTTTGAATATTGTTATTGCATGTGTGATGTATTTAACATGTTTCACTTATTTGTGCATTAAATCACAACTTGTCATCATCAAAACTATAAGGGGAAATGTATAAAGTTCACACTCAACCCAACATCTTCCCCTTTTTAATGATGGCAACATTAAGTCCACATGAAAATTTGAAATTTCAATGAAATGTGATTTTAAGCCATTTGTTTACTTAACACTCAACTTCAAAACACTGAATGACAATGAACTTGTTTAGATAACTTTTATTCACAATTATCAAAGGCCATTGAATACACTTTAGCAACATTCGACATTTTGCACATTCAAAGACACAGTGTTACTAATGATGAGTCCTTTCATTAATGGCCAAGTAGCTGACAATCATCCATTCATTGACATTCATTAACATTCATTCCAAAGATGGACAATCACATTCAAGACAAGTGTGTTTCGTTGCATTCAACAAAACAGTATCACTTTTCATTAACAATATGTTCATTAAAAGCATTCAAATACATTCCAATAGTTTTTCTTTCTTTTCTTTCTTTCTTCTCCCCCTTGACATCATCAAAAGAAAAGGACATTAAGCAGTGGAGGAGGAGGAATGGGAAGAAGGAGTGATTCGATTGTCTTCAGTCTTGATTCCATAGCATGAAGTTGGACTGAGCTGAGATTGCATTGTGGAGTCTGGTGTGTAGCAACTCTTCCAACCTCTGACTGTTCTCATACATATTTGACTCAAATACTGACAGGTCAGCTGAATTGGTTGTGAACTAGAAGAAGAATTGGCAATTCCATGTTTGTTATATCTCTGAGCTCCTTCTTAAGAATAGACATCTCATTGTCTATGTGTGCTGAGAGATTCTTCATGCCTTCTAAGTCATCAACCATATGAGCAAATGACAGCTAGTCTTGGATATCCGTGTGACTGCTTCCTGACTGTTGAACAGGTTGGTTTGAGAATTTGCTAAAATCCCTTGAAGGACCTTTTCCAGTGTTTCTTGATGTTCTTTCAATTCAAGGGATACATCAGCCAAAGTTCCAATGAGTCTGTTGAACCTTTGAGTTGCATGATCTAATGCTTCTTTTTGCTTGATGAACTGAGCATTCATTGAATTTTCCAACCTCTGTATCTTCAGGTCAAAGCTCTCTGACATTTGTTGGATAGTAGAAGTAAATGCATCAAACTTGTCATTGAGAAAGCATATAACTCTGGTGGAACAGAAGGTCCACCAAAGGAAGTGGAGGTTTGAGCATGAGCTTGTGGAGTGAATGAAGGAATATCCATAGCAGGATGAAGTGGTGAAGAGGTCTGAAAGGGAGGTGTGAGAGGTACATCCTGGGGTATTTGTGCTTCTTCCTCAATAGGAGGCTGATCCTCATGTGCAAGAGGCTGTCCTCATGTGCTGGTATACCTCAGGAGGTTTGCCACTACCTCAGAAGCCACTGGGGCCTCAACTACAACTGGTCCTCTTCTCACTTGATCACCTTCCAATCTAAATCCCATGAATTTCTGAATGTGCTTCAAATTGTAGATATTTGCCTTGGGAATGGGTTGGGCTTGCTCATTCTCAAATGACACTCCAAAAGTGCAAAGACTGGTGTGAGATGAGCAGCATATGGGAGAGATCTGTGGAGATCTGTCCTTGTGGTTTCTGACATGATTTGGTACATGATACATGCAAATTATTTTGATCTCTTTCTTCATGCAGTAAATAACAAATCTCTGTATGTCTGTGAGCCTATCCCTGCCACCACCTTAGGGTTGTGATTGTGGTAAGGATGTGATGCACCATTTCAATGTAGGGGGAAAGGTATTGGTGTTAAACTTGGTGACATAGGTCTGTTTGGGCTCTGACTCATCAGCAGGGAGTCCAGTCATCATAGAATAGGCCTCATGTAGATCAAACTCAAACTCATGATAACTTTCACCTTCATCTGGGACTTTGAACAGAGTGGCAGCCAAATCAGTAGGCAAATCAATCAAAACACCTTTGACCTCTGACTTGTAACCTTCATCTGTGCATTCTAGGTTCAGATAGAACTCTTGAACTAAACGGGGGTAAAAAGTTTCTGAACTCTAATGAACAGCAACCAAGTCTGAAATTGGAAGAATTGAAGAACTTTAGGGAATGCAGCTGCTAGGTCATTATCCGCTAGGTCAACAGCCCTAGTTTGAGATAGACTTCCCTTTGCTAAAGCTTGGATGGAGTGGCTTCAGAAGGCTTGGAAGACCCAGATGAAGTGGAGGAGGATTCCTCAGATGGCTCAGGAGAAGATGCCAGCATTTTTCGTCTAGGGTGAGCAGCTTTCTGTGGGATGCCCTACCTCTCTTCGATGGAGTGGGGGATGCAGATGCCTCCTGGCTGCTGAGCAGGGTCATGGTGATGCTTGCTTCTCCGCTCAACAGGTGTTCTTCCACTGCAATAGGTCTGGCATTTGCCCTAGACCTGGCACTACGGTGGGGCATCGCTTGGGGCCATGATTACAGAGAATGAGGAAGAACAGGGGATGGAATGGATGGGGAAGGAGAATGGAGACAGAGATGGATGAAAGAAGGGAAGAAGAGGATGATTCTTGCCGTTTTCAAAGGGAGATGGCAGCCATGGTCGACCTGGGGTATAAAAGGGGTTTAGGTACAATGTAGCAACCTGGATTTTTATAATAATTAAAAATCGAATTATTTGAAAAAAAAATCAATAAAAGAACATTAAATAATGGAAGATTCACACAAAAAGGAATTAAACGAAACCATTAAATGAAAACAAGTAATGGGCTTTATTAAATGGACCCATTAGAAATTTGTGGGACAAAATAAGAATTATAAAAGGGGAATAATAGGAAAATACCCTAAATTCGTAACTAGAATATTACTTAAATAAAAGAGTTATTTAATACTTAAATAGCTAGTTTGAGTCATAATAGGATTCCTAAACCTACCCTATATGGTTTAGCACGAATTTAGATCTCATCCAAGTCTAAATAGGGATTGGAAAGCAAGGAAGGAAGGTTGGAGTTAGAAATCTCGGAATTTAGATGAATTAGAGTAGAATAGGAATAGGAATCATGCATGCATAAATACACCTCATAAACCCTCTTGGCCGACCTAGCTCGTTGCCAAAGGTTTCTGGACGTGGGGAAGAGGTCAAGGAGGAGAGGATCTCGTGGAAGAAGGTGTTCTTGAAGCTTCTTCCTCATTTTTGGAGTTTCAACCCTAGAAGACAAATAATCCAAAGTAGGCATTCTCACAAGCATAAACCATGAAACTTTTTCTGTAGGTTCTTCCTACCCTCTTGAACGAAACCCCCAAGTTTCATATTTTTCCATCCATCCTATCTTTTGTTCTTAATTTTTGAAGAACTGAAAACATGATAACCCCGAGGTGTCATGTTAATTCAAATCTCTATGAATACTTGATCCCATGCTATGAAAGTTTTACTGTAGATACTTCATGTGTTAGGGATCATTTGCCCCTAAAAAGCCTAAATTTCATTGAGCATGTTGCTCGAATTAAATCAGTCTTGCTCTCTATGTCATGTTCTATGTTACTCGTCCTTGTTCGTTCTCAAACCATGTTCAAACCATGCTCTCTCCCTAATTCCGATTTACTGGAAGTACTCTTACATGTCTAGTTTAATTTGTAACTAGTTTCATGATTTTTCGTTGACTATATAATTAGTTATGATTTTCTAAATGACCCTGTATCGAAATTTAAATGTTCTGGTTCGCAATCCAATGTCTGGTCTGACTCCTGTCAGAGTCAGGCGCAGACACCAGAAGGCGACGCCTCGACATGTCGCTTTCTGGGGCTGATTGCGACCTGTGCAAGACCCTGTCGCGTTCTGCCTGGCCCATGTCGCCATCCTTACAGCCCTATGTCGCCTTCATAAGAATTTTGAGAAAAACCCATGAAAAATATTTTTGTCGCTTTCTAAATAATCCTTACGCCTTCTTACGGTTATACCCCCAGTAAAAACCCTACTTAAAATAGTGCTATATTGAATGATTTAAAACACATGTTCACGACTTATTTCTATCTATGATTTCTCTTGCACTTGCACACACTTGAACCATCCATTTATGGCTGAAATATTGCAGAAAATATCTCATAATGTGCCTGGTAATTTATTGAATTAAGTACATTAATTGCCCTATTTTAAGGACTTGTATTCGTTTCTTGCATTGTTTATAATACCGATATCGACGCTCCACTGTCCTAGAATTCCTCTAGAACGTCGAGCACATGTTTTATATACACACTTTACTTGGCTTGTGGTGAACTCTCCGTCGGATATTCCTTTCGCCGGACTAGTGAACTCTTGCACAAGGCCTCCGTAAGTCTCCTCTGATCATGGATTCCCACATGGTCGACGAGCCGGTTGTACCTAATACCTATGATACCCTTTAGGGATCTATATGATCCAAACGGCTATTAGAGATTCACTCTCGTCTTAAATCACGTCGAACCTCTGGACCTGTGCATAACAAGGCCAGTGGTAGGGTCGTGAGTTCCACCTGACTGCCAATACGACGTGCGCGTGTTGTGCAACTGTTACTATCGCATGTTTACTCGACGTATTACGTGCAATGTCCATTAGCTCTCATCTATACTCTACTCGCTCACCTATTCACGTTCACTCTACTAGCTCATCTATTCATCTTGTGCTCTTATCTATTTCTTGGTACTCTATACTGGCCATGACTGATTGTCTAAAGATAAACAATACAACCAATGCCTGGCAATATATAAAGGGCCCGATCTGGTCCTGGGATGTGCGCCCGAAAGTGCTAGTGCCCATGGGAGTTAAATGATCAGAGTGTTTGGCATTACACTCAAGTGCTATCTATCTCGAATATCTATATGACAATCAAACACAAAACGTGCTATACTCTCTCGATGTCTAGAATGACAACAAGTGCTATACTCGTCGTGCTATTACCATACTTGTGCTAGTTGTGCTATGGCCATCCTGCTATTCGTGCTATATCTGATACTTGTGCTATTTTGGAAACTATACTCGATCTCGTGCTATTGTGCTATCTTGTTACCTGTTGTGCTATCTCTTACTATATTTTGACTCTCTTGTACCTGCTATCTCTAGACACTCTGCCATTAAATGCGTTAATTATTTAAAGCCTGCTTGAGCCTGAGATTTAAGTCCTACTGGGCGTTATCGCTCACCCTACGTTATTTGATGTTGTGTTCTCAGGTGAGACCGAGGATGACACATACACTCACGGGAAGGGAATGACCAGAGTGAAGCCGGGAGTACCCTTGAGTCATTATGTTATCTTAGAGTTGTAGTTAGTTATTTCCTTCTGTTGCAATGTAATTGGGCCCTTTAGAATGGCTCTAATATTATGGTTGTAACTAGACATCTGAAAAATTATTAATGAGAATGATTTGCTTTGTTGGTTTGATGTCTAGTATACGCTCTATACCTTTTCTTGCAACTGCCTTCGCACTCCGATATTCCGCATTGGGGCGTGACATACAATGTCCTGCAGGTACAAGAAACGCAAACCGGCGCCAACGCTGGAATCGCCCAGACAAGCTTGTGTGTCGACACTAGACAGGGATGTGTCGACATGGGCTTAGACTGCGTCGACTACTAATGGAGGTGTGTCGACCTGGCCTGAAGAATTTTGTAAATTCGAGCATGGGAAAAATTTATGAATTTTGGAAATCTTTATATGATGAAATATGAATGGAATTAACTTTTCAAGGATCTTTAAGACAACCCAAAAATTCATTTGTCAAATTGTTATAAAAATTCAGCAAACTTCAAGTTTTACACAACAACTTACAGGATATGTTCATTAAATGACTTGAGCCAGTAAAATGATGGTTTGAGGGATTAATACATTCAACAATCAATGACAAACTACCATATTCTCCAAAACCAAAGAATAAAAATGTCTTTTAGACTGAGATCAAGTGTGATGAAAATAAACAGCTTTAAAGCAACTGATAAAAGATAGGGATGATTCTTTTAAACAATTCTCCTTGGACAAACACATTTTTTTAAAATTTTAAACAAACTATCAAATGTAGTAAATCTTGTTCACTCAAGAACTAATGCTTTTTACACACCATAGTCTCTGGATACTAGAGATTTATCCATTATCAAGTTTCAAGGGGTAAATGATAACCTTTTGACATGAAAATATACGTTTATCAGACGCCAATATTTCAGTTTACTCAGTCATCATCAAAATGTATAGAGCATTTTTGTTTTTATTGTTTGATTTTTGAACCCTTTGAACAAGATAGCAATATACCTTAGACATACATGGCACTTCATTCATTGTGAAGGTTTGTAGTTTCTCAGCATTTGTGCCATTGCTCTGTTGAATGGTAATTGTAAGGAGAATTTTTATAAAATGAAGGCATTTATCTCCCACATCAGTTGCAAAAAAAAAAGTTTAAATTCAAGGCACACATTATCCTTCAGTCTTTGAAAGAGATTTGAATTTCTGTAGTCTTGACGAGTATAGTTGAGAGTTAGACTATAAAAAGATGTAGTAGATCACTCAAAAAAATCATTTTGAGGTTCTCGACAACTCAATGAGTACATCATGCAAGGAAGTTGTTGTAATTCAAGAAGAGTTTGAATTTTGCAAAAAGAATGTCTTGTGAATTCTCTAGCTCCCCCTGAGATGATGATTCCAACTATTTTTCATCAAAGTAAAGATGTGCAAGTATTTTGAAAACAGAAATGATTCTCTTTGAACACAAAGCTCTGTAAGGCCCCGAATTTCTTTTTTTTCCGCTTCTATTTTATGCGTATGATGTTATTTGTTCTTGCATAAATGGCGTGCATGAAAATGGTGCATATTATAGATATAAATTTTGCAGTGTATATGCGTGGACGTAATTATATCATGAATATGAGTAATGGCCAATTTTGTGTATAAGGTACCTATTCAATATTATGCAGTACCATCTAAATATTGAAGTGTACCTTATATTACCCTTTCATGGATATTGTGTATGAATATATGAAGTGCATATGTGTATGTACGCATGTATTTATCTTATGCATGTGATAATTGTGTACCTAATTTTACATATGTAACACCTTGGTATACTTAGGTATGCATGTGTATGCCCAGGTATAAATGTTATGGATTGTACGGTTAGTAATATACATATTATACCTTATACATTGTATGTATATACAGTGTAAACACAGTTCTTTGTATGTTGAGTCATGTTGTGTGTATTATATGTATATATATATATATATATATATATATATATATATACATTGTATGCGTATGAAGATATTCATGTACGTGTTATTATCTTGATGTACCGATGTATGTATGTGTAGTATTAGTAGTAAATATTGGATGTTTACATGGTGTAGTGGTGTATACACTTACTACATAGGTTTCATGTGCATATATGTGTGGATTAAGCATGGTTCTGCATGATTTTAAGTTCTGGCATAAGAGTGTCTTGGCGTCAACATGGATGGACGCCCATGATATGTCAGCGTCCATATCGACTGACGCCAACTCTAATATAGCCGTCCATGGCTGTGGACGTCAATATCCCTAATTTTCTGTGCGCAACAGAGCGCAGAGAGCACTCATTGGCCCAGGCTTCTGATTGGGGAGATGTCTTCCCACGGCTCTTATCTGTCCCTTCAACCCCTGCACGAGCCCCTCTTGTCCCCTAGTCTTATAAAACACATCCCTTTGCAACCTAGAGAACTCTCTTGGCTCTTTACTAGAAAGGAAACCCTAACTGAGAGAGAGAGGAAGGACTGACCTTGGAGGGCTTGGATCCGTGACTGGAGGCATTTTCTGGTGATCTTCTACGACAAGGAGGAAGGCCATACGTAGGAGAAGGCTTCCCTGGCATTCGACTGCAGCCTGCAACCCCCTAGAACCTGGCAAAGGATTTCTGGAGCTTCTTGGCGCTGCCCAAGGAGGGCTTCATCAGCTTATTCCGATCTTGTAGATTTAATTGAGAGGAAGTAACCCATAGATCTCAATCCCATACATGTGTCCTAGGTCCCAGCAAATTTTGTGGATTTTAATCGTGTCCTAGACCCTCCCTTTCACTCTGTAATGGAGTTCGGTCTGTGCCCTAGCACAGACAGGAACTTGGCGTCAATACCATTGACGCCAAGATCCCCATCGGCGTCCAGCGATCGTGCCGTCCAAACCCTTGAACGGCCAGAGGCTGCCGCCAAGTTCTTCAGGATAGAACAGTGAGCTGTTCTTCCTGGTAGATGATTGTTTAGATATGTTTTCGCAATGAGGATATAGTGTAAATTTTATATGCTATGTAAAATAGATAATGTGATGTGTGTGGAAATTTCTGTATTTTTCTGTGGATGGCATGAATTTTTAGATTATTGAAATACATGTTCGGAAAAGATGGATTATGCATGTTCATCTACTGTCTACCTAATTCCTGACGAATTAAATGCCCTAGATTTTTCTATACCATGTGCATATGTATCAGTCCATGCTCTGGAATTTTTAGAATTTTTCCACGACTGTGGGATTTACTGGAATTTCTGTTTGGAAATGAAAGACATGCATAGAAATTGTAAATTTTACATTAAATCGTGTGTTGTGCAATAAATCAAGGGAAAATTTTCTGTGATGATGATTATGTTAGAATCAGGGTTATGAATGGTTAAATCTGATGTTCGTGTTATGTTCCATGTTAAAGTGAATTATGAATAGCATGAAACTGAATGTTTTAATTTCTGTAAATGTAATATGATTCATAAAACTGAAAAATTGTATGTGCGATTATAAACCTTAAAATTGTCTGTGGTTAAAATCTCATGTTATTTTGATGACAGTAGTATTGTTATGGATTTTTAATGTGAAAAATGACTATGTGAGCATGTTAATTGTGACTTGATGTGATTCAGTAAATTTCAGTATGATTATATCTGTATTATGATTATTTGACAGTTGCAACAGTGAGGTTAAAATCAGTAAATGAGGACTTATGTGTGTATGAATTATGTATGTGTGTGTACATGGAATGTGAGAGAACAAGTGGTATAGGTGTGTGAAATGGTTAATGTGACAAGATAAACAAGTATGCCCATAAGACACTGCACCCTAGATGCTTGGAGCTGTACTGTAGTAATGCCCCTACGGGAAAGCTCAATGTGTCATGTGATACCCTAGAGAAGGGTCTTGATAAAGTGTACACCCTGGCAAAGGGTCTTGTAAAATCCTGGAGGTGGACAAGTTCCACTGGTAATGGTGGGAAGGGCTTTCCCCGGTTTCTGCAGAAACTAAGACTTATCACTATGCCGGTGATTAAGTAATTGAATGTGAATGTGTGTGTTATGTGATCGTCTATGTGGTGGTTTGGGCTGTGTCTTGGCATAAGTGAAAATAAGTATAAGTGTGATGTAAAAGTGATATGTGTTCATAGCACAAGGTATGTGCAAGATATGTGTAAATGTGGCACATGTTATGTGCAAAAGTAAATGATAAGAAGTGTGTGAATGTGAAAGAGGAAATAATGGGAATGTGTGTAAGTATTGTGTGATAAAACCAAAAGTAGTGTATGTGAAAGCCAAGGTTTATCATATGGTTGTGTGTAATGAGAAAAATAGCATAAGTGTAAATGACAATAGTGTTTAATTGATAAATTGTTTATTGATGTGTACAAATGTGTGGTGTATGTGTTTATGTATAAATTGTCAATTGCTAAAAGTGATGTTACCATTAGTACCCAAATGTAAGTATATGCTTTCATATTCATGGAATTTGAATGATTGGATACATGTGTTTATATTATGTTGTATAGTTAAAAGTGATCCCTATGTAAAGGTAATATGAATGTGATAAAATTTGTATAAAATCAGCAAGCTAAATGTGAAGTAAATTGTTATGATTGATTGCATGTGAAGTGAGTTAGAAATCATACTAGGAGTGCCACCTATCTTGTACATGTTTCCATGGTTTAGTTGTGCAACTTTACAATGACTTGGATAAAGCATGAAAACGTGTGAATGTGCATTTTACTCATGTTAATGACACCATGATGTTAGTGATCTTGTTTAGATTCTAGCTTTACATTTGTTTAGATAATTGTTTAATGGAATTTGTTTAGGTTATAGCATGATCATGTATGATTTAACTGCTGAAATTTTATTGTGTTAATTGGTAAAAAGCTGTATGTATTGAATCTTAAGTTACTTGCTGAGTCTATTGCGTAGACTCACTTTGCTAAACATTTCAGGAAACTAGCAACTGAGGAGCTAGCAAGATTTGAAGTGGAGTTGGACCAAGGATTGAAGAGTTGTAGTTATATTTCATAAGTATGTAATGCTACAATTGAAATTGGATTTTGTTCAAATGTACTTGGAGTCGGCTATGTATTTGGAACATTTTTCTCTTATGTTATCTCTTGTGAACTATACAGACTGTGGTATGTGGATTTAAAAGTTGATGGAAGAGATTCATTTAAATTCCGTTGCATTTATTCGACTTTATTTGTGTATACTCCTCATTTGTTACTTGTTGGTATTTCCCCTTGTAGCGGCTTGCTCTCATTCGACGGTGGGTTGGTATAACCGTACCGGGTGGAAGTGGGTCGTTGCAGAGATGGTATCAGAGCCCTTTGGGTTGAGCTTATACATAAATAGCCATCAACTAAATCACATCTCTAAGTCTTTGCAGTGGATAGCCAGATCCAAGGAGTAATTAATAGTACTAGAAAGTAGTAAGATATTACATGATAACATGTTAAGTATGAGGATAAATGGAGTTTAACTTAGTGTTTATTTTGTAGCAATGGCTGGAAGGACTCGATGTTCGAGCCCGCCCTTCAAGATGAGGAGTTAAGTAGGACTGACGGAGAGCAACATGAAGTACCAGCACCTCAAGGATCGCCTGCGCCACCCCCGCCACCGTTGGCTGATTATGGTACAGTCATGCAAGGGATTGTACAAGCAATACAAACTCAAGTGCAACACAAGCGGCTTTTCAAACTCAGTTTGAGGCTCAGGTTCCAGCACCAGCTCAATAGGACCGTGGTTCAGGAGGTGTATCCGTCATGGAGAGGTTCAGAGGATGGCTCCACCCTCTTTTAAGGGGGAGAGTGAGCCGTTAGTTGCAGAAAGTTGGCTTAGGGAAATCGAAAAGATATTCCGAGCTATCAGTGTGCAGAAGATGACAAGATCAGTCTGGCATCATACATGCTTCAGGAGCGAGCGGATGTGTGGTGGTCTTCCGTTCTTCGCACGCGGTTTGAGGGAGTGGAGCTAGAGGTTACTTGGGAAGATTTTGTAAGGATGTTTCAGGCCAAGTACGTTCCTGAGCATATACAGGACAAAATGGAGCAGGAATTCTTAGCATTGACTCGGGGATCGATGACAGTTTTGGAGTATGAGGCTAGATTTGCAGAGTTGTCTAGATATGCACCACACATAGTTGTTGATGAGAGGCGCAAGGTAAGGAAGTTTGAAATGGGGCTTAGACCGTCAATGAGGGCCAAACTGGCGGCATTTGACCTTAGAACTATGGATGTAGCTCTTAGCGCGGCGTGCAAACAAGAGAGTGAAATGGAGTTGTACTTGGCAGAGAGGAGAGCAAGACTAGAAATGTTGCCAGAACCATTTTAGCGGCAAAAGAGGAAGATGAAGAAGCTCATGAAAAGACAGCAACCAACTATGATACCAATAGAATCAACCTTTCAGCCAGTAGTTTCGGCCGGCAACGAGAAGCCCGTATGTGTGCATTGTGGCAAGCGCCACGGCGGAGACGTATGTTGGACGAGGTTAGGAAGATGTCTCAAGTGTGGTAGCAAGAACCATCAGATTAAAGACTGTCCGAATCAGAAGAAGAGGTTTGTTCCCCGAGATGTTCAAGTAGTAAGGAAGCCACCGTAGGAATTTAGGCACCGGTCTAAGTGGACTAGAAGCGCAACGAGATGTCATCAAGGGTACGTGATCCGATCTTCGAGGACAAGATCTCTTTAAGGGGGAGAGGGTGTAAGGCCCCGAATTCCTTTTTCCCGCTTCTATTTTATGTATATGATGTTTACTTGTTCTTGCATAAATGGCGTGCATGAAAATGGTGCATATTATAGATATAAATTTTGCCTGTGTATATGCGTGGACGTATTTATTATCGTGAATATGAGTAATTGGCCAATTTTGTGTATAAGGTACCTATTCAATATTATGCAAGTACCATCTAAATATCGAAGTGTACCTTATATTACCCCTTTCATGGATATTGTGTACGAATATATGAAGTGCATATGTGTATGTACGCATGTATGTTATCTTATGCATGTGATAATTATGTACCTAATTTTACATATGTAACACCTTGGTATACTTAGGTATGCATGTGTATGCCCAGGTATAAATGTTATGGATTGCACGGTGTAGTATATACATATTATACCTTATACATTGTATGTATAAACGTAGTGTAAAGACAGTTCTTTGTATGTTGAGTCATGTTGTGTGTGTGTATATATATATATATATATACATTGTATGCGTATGAAGATATTCATGTACGTGTTATTATCTTGATGTACCTATGTATGTATGTGTAGGATTAGTAGTAAATATTGGATGTTTACATGGTGTAGTGGTGTATACACTATACTACATAGGTTTCATGTGCATATATGTGTGATTAAGCATGGTTCTGCATGATTTTAAGTTCTGGCAGAAGAGTGTCTTGGCGTCAACATGGATGGACGCCCATGATATGTCAGCGTCCATATCGACTGACGCCAACCCTAATATAGCCGTCCATGGATGTGGACGTCAATATCCCTAATTTTCTGTGCGCAACAGAGCACAGAGAGCACTCATTGGGCCAGGCTTCTGATTGGGGAGATGTCTTCCCAACGGCTCTTATCTGTCCCTTCAACCCCTGCACGAGCCCCTCTTGTCCCCTAGTCTATAAAACACATCTCTTTTGCAACCTAGAGAGCTCTCTTGGCTCTTTACTAGAAAGGAAACCCTAACTGAGAGAGAGAGGAAGGACTGACCTTGGAGGGCTTGGATCCGGCGACTGGAGGCGTTTTCTGGTGATCTTCTACGACAAGGAGGAAGGCCATACGTAGGAGAAGGCTTCCCTGGCGTTGGACTGCAGCCTGCAACCCCCTAGAACCCGGAGCAAAGGATTTCTGGAGGCTTCTTGGCGCTGCCCAAGGAGGGCTTCATCAGCTTATTCCGATCTTGTAGATTTAATTGAGAGGCAAGTAACCCATAGATCTCAATCCCATACATGTGTCCTAGGTCCCAGCAAATTTTGTGGATTTTAAATCGTGTCCTAGACCCTCCCTTTCACTCTGTAATTGGAGTTCGGTCTGTGCCCTAGCACAGAGGAACTTGGCGTCAATACCATTGACGCCAAGATCTCCCATCGGCGTCCAGCGATCGTGCGTCCAAACCCTTGAACGGCCAGAGGCTGCCGCAAGTTCTTCAGGATAGAACAGTGAGCTGTTCTTCCTGGTAGATGATTATTTTCGATATGTTTTCGCAATGAGGATATAGTGTAAATTTTATATGCTATGTAAAATAGATAATGATGTGTGTGGAAATTTCTGCATTTTTCTGTGGATGGCATGAATTTTTAGATTATTGAAATACATGTTAGGAAAAGATGGATTATGCATGTTCATCTACTGTCTACCTAATTCCTGAGGAATTAAATGCCCTAGATTTTTCTATACCATGTGCATATGTATCAGTCCATGCCCTGGAATTTTGAGAATTTTTCCATGACTGTGGGATTTACTGGAATTTCTGTTTTGGAAATGAAAGACATGCATAGAAATTGTAAAATTTACATTAAATTGTGTGCTGTGCAATAAATCAAGGGAAAATTTCTGTGATGATGATTATGTTAGAATCAGGGTTGTGAATGGTTAAATCTGATGTTCGTGTTATGTTCCATGTTAAAGTGAATTATGAATAGCATGAAACTGAATGTTTTAATTTCTGTAAATGTAATATGATTTAGAAAAATCTGAAAAATTGTATGTGCGATTATAAACCTTAAAATTGTCTGTGGTTAAAATCTCATGTTATTTTGATGACAGTAAGTATTGTTATGGATTTTTAATGTGAAAAATGACTATGTGAGCATGTTAATTGTGACTTGATGTGATTCAGTAAATTTCAGTATGATTATATCTGTATTATGATTATTTGGCAGTTGCAACAGTGAGGTTAAAATCAGTAAATGAGGACTTATGTGTGTATAATTATGTATGAGTGTGTGCATGGAATGTGAGAGAACAAGTGGTATAGGTGTGTGAAATGGTTAATGTGACAAGATAAACAAGTATGCCCATATGACACTGCCACCCTAGATGCTTGAGCTGTACTGTAGTAATGCCCCTACGGGAAGCTCAATGTGTATGTGATACCCTAGAGAAGGGTCTTGATAAAGTGTACACCCTGGCAAAGGGTCTTGTAAAATCCTGGAGGTGGACAAGTTCCACTGGTAATGGTGGGAAGGGCTTTCCCCGTTTTCTGCAGGAACTAAGACTTATCACTATGCCGGTGATTAAGTAAGTGAATGTGAATGTGTGTGTTATGTGATCGTCTATATGGTGGTTTGGGTTGTGTCTTGGCATTAAGTGAAAATAAGTATAAGTGTGATGTGAAAAGTGATATTGTTCATAGCACAAGGTATGTGCAAGATATGTGTAAATGTGGCACATGTTATGTGCAAAAGTGAAATGATAAGAAGTGTGTGAATGTGAAAGAGGAAATAATGGGAAATGTGTGTAAGTATTGTGTGATAAAACCAAAAGTAGTGTATGTGAAAGCCAAGGTTTATCATATGGTTGTGTGTAATGAGAAAAATAGCATAAGTATAAATGACAATAGTGTTAATTGATAAATGTTTATTGATGTGTACAAATGTGTGTGTATGTGTTCATGTATAAATTGTCAATTGCTAAAAGTGATGTTACCATTAACCAAAATGTAAGTATATGCTTTCATATTCATGGAATTTGAATGATTGATACACATGTGTTAGTATTATGTTGTATAGTTAAAAGTGATCCCTATGTAAAGGTAAATATGAATGTGATAAAATTTGTATAAAATCAGCAAGCTAAATGTGAAGTAAATTGTTATGATTGCATGTGAAGTGAGTTAGAAATCATGCTAGGAGTGCCACCTATCTTGTACATGTTTCCATGGTTTAGTTGTGCAACTTTACAATGACTTGGATAAAGCATGAAAACGTGTGAATGTGCATTTTACTCATGTTAATGACACCATGATGTTAGTGATCTTGTTTAGATTCTAGCTTACATTTGTTTAGATATTGTTTAATGGAATTTGTTTAGGTTAGCATGATCATGTATGATTTAACTGCTGAAATTTTATTGTGTTAATTGGTAAAAAGCATGTATGTATTGAATCTTAAGTTACTTGCTGGGTCTATTGCGTAGACTCACTCTTGCTAAACATTTCAGGAAACTAGTAGCTGAGGAGCTAGCAAGATTTGAAGTGGAGTTGGACCAAGGGATTGAAGAGTTGTAGTATTATTTCATAAGTATGTAATGCTACAATTGAAATTTAGATTTTGTTCAAATGTACTTGGAGTCGGCTATGTATTTGGAACATTTTGCTCTTATGTTATCTCTTGTTGAACTATACAGACTGTGGTATGTGGATTTAAAAGTTGATGGAAAGATTCATTTAAATTCCGTTGCATTTATTCGACTTTATTTGTGTATATCTCAGCTCATTTGTTACTTGTTGGGGTATTCTCCCCTTAGCGGCTTGCTCTCATCCGACGTGGGTTGGTATAACCGTACCAGGTGGAAGTGGGTCGTTGCAAGCTCCCCCTCAACAATTGCATATTCATTCTTGATACTTGGCGGAGACTATACTCTCGCATAGTGAAGTGTCCAGACAGCATAACTTGTCCTTCTTCAAGTCGTCATTTTTGATATACCAAGAAGTTCACACAATGTGAGTTGAAGAATTTGATTGTCAAAAAGAAATAGAAGTTGAATTGAGAGAGATGTGAACCATATGAATCAAGGAAGCAAAGAAGAATGATGAAACAATGACTCCCCCTCAGAATATGCTTAAACACTCAACCCAAATGAGAGAGATCAAGAAGATGGACATTTGCAAAGCCAAGCTCTCTCCTCAAGGATGAAACTATTGTCAGGAAGAGGTTTGGTAAAGATGTCAGCAATTTGTTTTCAGTTTTCAATAAAGAGGAGTTCAAAAGATTTCTTTGCCACCTCATCTCTCAAGAAATGATGCCTAATTTCAATGTGTTTTGTTCTAGAATGCTGAATTGGGTTTTTAGACAGATTTATTGCACTTGTGTTGTCACAAAGAATAGGAACACAACCTAACTCTGGTTGTAATCAAGAAGTTGATGTTTCACCCAAGAATTTGAGTGCCACATCTACCAGCTGCAACATACTCAGCCTCTGCAGTTGATACAGCAACTGAGTGTTGCTTTTTAGAAGCCCAAGAGATTAGGCATCCACCTAAGTACAAACATAAGCCACTTGTACTTTTTATCAAGTTTACACCCAGCATAATCAGCATCATAATAGGCAATCAAATCTAACTTACAACCAGCAGGATACCAAATTCAAAGATCACATGTTCCCAACAAGATATTAAAGATTCTTTTAACAGCTAACATGTGACTTTCTTTTGGATTAGCTTGAAATCTAGCACACAAGCACACACTGAACTGAATGTCAGGTCTAGAAGTAGTGAGATAGAGTAGAGAACCAATCATACCCTCTATGTCTTTGGGTCTACTAACTTACCAAGTGAGTCTTCTTCTAGTTTAGCATTAATTGCAATGGGTGTGCTTGAATGCTTGAGGTTCTGGAAGTCAAACCATTTCAGAAGTTCTTTGACATATTTGGTTTGACTTATGAAGATCCCCTCACTGGTTTGGTTAACCTGCAATCCCAATAAAATTGTAAGTCTCCCATTAAACTCATTCAAATTCATTTTTCATTTGGTTTGCAAATCATTTCATAGGCTCTTATTAGTTGATCCAAATATTATGTCATCAACATAAATTTAGACTGCAATTATTTGTTTATTGACAATTTTTGTGAACAGTGTTTGATCAACATTACCTCTAATATCCTTTTTCAAGCAGAAAGAACTCAAACGGTCATACCAAGCCTTGGAGCTTGTTTAAGACCATAAAGAGCCTTATGAAGCTTAAAAACTGATTATGATATTTTTCATTTTCAAAACCCGGAGGTTGTTCAACAAAATATTTTCTTTTATATAACCATTCAAAAGCACTTTGACATCCATTTGAAAACTTTAAATTTCAGTGAAGATGCAAAAGCACGAAAAATTCTTATAGCTTCTAGCCTAGCTACAGGGGCATATGACTCTTCAAAATCATTCCAATTCTTGGTTGTACCCCTTTGCAACTACCTAGCTTTATTTCTTATGACTTGACCATTTTCATTCAATTTATTTCTGAAAACCCATCTAGTGCTAATGACTGATTGGTCACTAGGTCTAGGTACTAATTCCCATACTTGATTTCTTTCAAATTGATGAAGTTCATCATGCATTGCATTTATCCAGTCAGAACTCATTAGAGCTTCATCAATTGATTTTGGTTCAACTTGGGAAATTAGTGCTAGTGGGTCTTCATGAATGGCATTCAGGAATGATGATCTAGTCCTTACCCTATCATGCACATTGCCAACAATATTTTCTAATGGGTGATCTCTCAAAATCTATGTTCAAGTTACCTGTTGATTGCACTTAAGTCTGGAACAACATTACCTGATCCATGGAGTAGGTGAATGGTGTTCAAATTCTCACCAATGTCTTCATTTTCCTCAACAGTTGGTGAAGAATCCACATGAAATCATCCACTTCATTATCTTGACTGTCCCTGCAAGATTTAGAACCATGAGTTGAAAAGGAATTTTCATCAAAAATACATGTGGAGACTCTTCAACAGTCTTGTTCTTGAGAGAGTAATTCTAAAAGCCAAGAAAGATGGCTTCCTGACTTTTAGTATTAAACTTGTCAAGATTTTCCTTATTGTTGTTATGCACAAAACATTACACACCCAAGATTTTGAAATAAGACAAGTTGGCTTTTTGTTTTTGAACAACTCATAAGGTTTTTCTGATTTTTTGTCTGACCAATGCTCTATTGAGAATGTGATTTGCTGTATTCACAGCTTCAGCCCAGAAGGATTTGGGCAAATTGCTTTCTAAGAGCATAGATCAGCCATTTCCACAAGAGTTCTATTCTTTCTTTCCACAACTCCATTTTGTTCTGGAGTTCTTGGTGTAGAAACTTGTGAAATATGTAAAGTTCATCACATAAATCAGAAAAAGATTTGTTTTCAACTCACCCCCATGATCAGTCAAAATGTTTTTGATTTTATATGGAAAACTTGTTAAGGCAGTGGTACAGAAATTCTTGAACTCAAGGCAAGCATCACTTTGTGGGGACGGAAAGATAACCCATATAAATCTAGTAAAATCATCAATAATGACAAACCCATATCTTTTGCCACTAAGACTTAGAATTCTTGTTGGGCCTATGAAGTATTCTAGTGGCTTAGATGTGAGTACCTCATTGAGGTTTTAAAAGATTTTCTGGTTTGTTTTCCTGGGCACAATCCCACAAACTTGATTTTCTACATTAGAGAAGGATTCAGGAAGACCTTTAACCAAATTAAGCCTTAACAGTTTATTTATTGTTCTGAACTTGCATGACCAAGTATTTTGTGCCAAGTCCATGCAATTTCATTCTTATTTGCAATAAGACAAATATTTTCTGAAAGTTTTTATCAAGGTTGATCATGTAGACATTGTTTTCCCCTCTTTCCAAAGAATTTTATTTTATCAGTTCATGAGTCAATTATCTTGCAAAATCAGATTCAACACAACTTGTGACCTTTGTCACATAGTTGGCTAATGTTCAGCAAATGTAATTTAAACCATCAACTAACAAAACATTATCAACTGAGTTTGAGGAAGATTGACCAACCTTTCCAGATCCAATAATTTTTCCTGTATTTTTACCTCCAAATGTAACAGAACCTCCCTCCTTCTCAATCAGGAATGAAAATTTAGCTTTGTCTCCAGTCATGTGTCGTGAACACCCACTATCAAGGAACCACACATTTGAGTTGGGTGCACGACCTTCCTGCAAAATCAATCAGTGAAGAGAAGATTTTGGTACCCAAACATTGTTGGACCATCAGAATGTTTGAACATTGACATCAAATCTTTTCTAACCCAAATTTGATTTATTTTTGTTTTTGTTTTGTTTCAGTGGTGTTTTCTGTCTTTTTCAATTTGTTCTTCCCTTTTGGAATAAAAACACCAGTGTTCTTTTTCTCTTTAGGAGGGGAGTTTTGCATTTGGACATAAGTGTTCAGTTGTGGAGGTACAAACCAGAGTTTTTGTTGGTACATTGAAAATTTTGGATAGAAGAATGAGGGTGGTACCAAAATAGATTGTGATACCATTGGTTCCAAGAATTAGTCCAATCAGCTTGATGTGCTGTCTTGGAAGTCCAAGGTTTGTCATGAATAGCTTCTTTCGAATTTTTCTTATTTTTCAGATTTTTATTTGAATTTTTAGTTGGCTGGTTTGTGTTTATTGAGGTTGAGGAGGTCGACCTGTTCTTGACTGGTGTCGACACAGCAGTCACAGATTTCATTTTTTTGTAGACTGGTGTCTACCTGTCAGGTGATTGTGTCGACCTGATTGGTTCTTTTTGTTCTGGGTTTTTGAAGTCTTTGTTGTGTTGCTTGACACTTGCTTGTTTTGTGTTCTTCAAGACTAGGACCTTTGACAAAATTTATCAAGGGTGCTTTTTCCCTTATCTCACCAGATTTGGTCTTTTTTTATTTTTGTTTGTTGAATCTTAGTCCATGTGATTCAGATCTCATCCTGGATCCTAGCAAGGCCTCCAAATTGTCTTTACCTTTTGTGAAGGTTTCAATGACTTGTTCTTTTTCTTTTAGCTGGTTTTCTAAGGTTTTGATTCCATCAGCATTTTGTGTTTTTTCTTTTTGTTCCAATTCCAGCTTTTCAGACAATTCTTTAAACTCATGAGTGGCCTTTTGGGATGCAAGCTTGAGCTCATCAATCACATTCAGAAGATTTTCTTTTTCCTCATGGAGCTTAGCTACTTCATTTTCCAATTCACAAATTCTTTTGTTTATGATTGGTTATGCAGAATGTTTTCAATTTTCTTCTTTAGATGTTTGTTTTCTTTTCTTATTTCAGAATAATTTTCAACAAGTTCAGCATATGCATCTTGCCAATCATCAATTGAAATATCTTCAAAATATGTACTTACCTTTTCATCTGAGCCATTTGCCATAAAGCAAATTTCCTCACTCTCAGAGCTTGAGGACTTTTCTTCTTCTTTCTCACTTGAGTCTTCATCAGACCAAGTGGCAACCATTGCTTTTGGCTTTTTAAATTTGTGAATCTTCTTGTATTTCTCCTTCTTGTTTCAAGACATTCTCTTCATATGTCCTAGTTTGTTGCACTTATAACAAATGACAACTTCATCAGATTTTCTTATTTCTACTTGAATGGCATTAGAAAAGGAAGTGTTTCTTTTTCCTGATGGGAGTTTCTTTTTCCCAAGAGTTTTCCTTTTCTATATTTTAAGAATTTTCTAAATTGCCTGGTCATGAGGGCAAGCTCATCCTCATTGGACTCAGACTCATCAGAACTTGTTTTCTCTGATTCTTGTCTTTGTTACTAGATGAAGCTTTGAGGGCTACTGGTTTGGTTTTTATTATGTGCTCTTCATTTCTTTTCAGGTTTATTTCATAAGTCATTAAGGATCCTATCAATTCATCCAAAGAGATTTTGGATAAATCTTTAGAATCTTCGATGATTGTGGCCTTAGTATGCCAAATTGAAGAGAGAGAGCACAAGATTTTCCTTACCAAATCAGCATCTGTACAATCCTTACCTAAAGCCTTCAGTCCATTCACAATGATCATAAACCTAGCAAACATTTTCAAAAATAGTCTCATCAGATTTCATCATAAACAGTTCATACTAAGAAACAAGAATGTTAGCATTGGTTTCTTTTACTTGAGATGTTCCCTCATAGAGTAGCTCAAGCTTATCCCACATCTCCTTGGCAGATTTGCACATGGAGATTCTTGAGTACTCCTTAGGGTGGACTGCACATGTATCATATTCATGGCACTATAGTTCAGGTAGCCCTTCTAAATCTATTCCCTGGTCCAGGTTTCTTCCTCTCCCTGGTTCTCATAGGGACCTACCTCGACT
>JACBKR010003859.1:0-27074 GCA_014218235.1 Colocasia esculenta
CTGAACGTATCTCTGCATGCATGCAGACTATATCTCCTTTATCGTGCTTATTCTGATAACGTCCTTTAGACTTAAGCCAGTTGGTATTACTATTTTCTTGTCTATTGCTACTGACGTTGACTGACATCAGAGACAGCCTATCTGTCTGCTGTTTGAGCTTGACATCTATGCAGACCTTTGATGTAGCTTCATTGTACAAGGTTAGACAAATAAAAGCCACGGATCTCTGTGAAGATTTCATCTCTTTGCGTGCTCAAGTGATCAAAAGACTGAGACAGGAAGCTTTCAAGACTCCAGATGTCATTCAGTCTAACGGCTACTCAAGAGAGAGACAACGATCTCTTCAACGACTAGATTTCAAATTGAAGATATATATACAAGACAAAAGAATAGAAGAAAATATCGATCGAGAGACTATTTTTCAAATTATTCTGAAGAAAATTAAGAGCCAAGATCCTTCACTCCTTTTTTGCTCTTTTGCTCTCTTGCTCTCCGCTAGTTCTTGTGAAAATCTTGAGAGAGCCTGTTCAGTTCTGAGAGTGTGAATAGTCTTAATCTCTTCGCTCTCAGTTCTAGTTGCTTCAGATCCTCTCTTATCAAAAGCTGGATCTAGGGGCGTGAAAGTCTTTTTCATTCTTCTCTGTGCTGTTCCCTTCGGGTGTGAAGGAAGACCTGGTGGTATCCAGGGTGTTGCTCCCTTGGTTGTAAAGGAAGACCTGGTGTCATCCAGGGTGTTGTTCCCTTCGTGTGTGAAGGAAGACTAGCTGAACTGGGTGTTGTAGCATCCTTAGGGGGACTGTACCCTAGTTAGTGCAATCCTGAGTTGTTGCTCACGGACTGGACGTAGGACTCCTAAGAAAAGGAAGTCCGAACCAGGATAATCCTTGTGTTGTGTGATTGTCTTCATTGCGTAATTGTTATTTAAACTAACAAGTAACTAACGTTGTTCAAAGATCGTTTGTGGGATTGTTTTTGGGTACAGGTATCTCCTAGATTGAATTTATAAAAACCCATTCACCCCCCCTCTGGGCTTGTCAACAGGGCAACAGGGGGTGGTGTTGGTAAGCAACATGGTTATAGCTTGGGACTCCGGAATGGGTATATCCGCCCTTGATGCCATGGATCTCCATCGATTGGCAAACGTGACAAAGTCTTCGTCCAGCTTCATCTTTTCTGCCACCAAGTCAGGAAGTGTAGGGACTTGGGTGGCCATATATGAGAGAGTGGGAGATGAATCGCTCGGAGACGATGTTGAAGTTAACGAGGTCTGATGCGGGTTGGGAGGTGAAACCACCTCAAAGCCTCTCCTTCTAACGATTGTTGGAAGAGGTGAACTAAAACAACCTGATCGTACAGCCATCGGTGGGAATCCATGGTGAATTCAGCAAGATGGAACTGGGGATCAGAGGTCCTGTCATATTTGCGGTACTTCAGGGCCTTGAAACCGGAGGGAAATAGGCGTTGGGAAGCTTGCAGTAATTCCGGAGGGAATGAGGCTTTGAAAGGGACAGGGATTCAGCCAAAAGCTTCCTAATAAGCCCCTCCATCTCCGAACGGGAGACGGATTCGGATCGAGTGGGGGGTGCGGGCTGAGCATGAGGTGGATGGGAGAAGGGAGGAGTTGGGACAGGAGTAGGTAGAGGAGTGGAGGGAATTGGAGTGGAGAAGGGGACAGGAGAGACGGGAACCCATGAAGGGGTCGCAGGCCTAGGGATGGGCCTAGATGAGGAAGCTTGGAAAGGGGAAGGGGATGGAGAGGAAGGGGAGACTGCTGCCCGAACAGTATGCTTGGAGATCATCGAAATGATGTCCTCGGGCGAGTACCAGGAAAGGAGCTTGGAGAATTAGGGTCTTCTTGGGTGTCTTGTGCATAAGTGGGGTTAACCCTCAAACTCACGCTCCCCTGAAAATCAGCTTGAGAGGAAGAGGAGGAAAGGACCGACTCTTTGGGTTGGTTGTTGGTGTTAACCATCCCGACAAACTCATGAACATTATCTTCATATTGAAATGCCGGATTATCAGCCATGTTTAATGAGTTTAACCAAGCATTCATTAGCACACAACCTACTGATTTTAGAATGGTTTAAGTTGAAGTGATTACACTGTTTTAGAAGACATATGGGTTTCTACCAAACAATGTTATCAAACAACATCCCCAAAATTTTAAAGATCAAAGTTATGTGTTATGTTGACTTGTAAAGGTCGTTCTCTCAAATCTGACTCAGACCCAGGTAAATAGGCAAGCTAGACTGGGAGGGTAAAAGGTCCTCCTGACCCGTACCATGAGGGAATCCACGGAATGTAGGGACTTATAGAGTTTTCTTCGGAACCAACCCGATTTACCCGAGAGGGAATCCCCGAATAAAAGGTTGTAAACCAAAGAAGGGTGATCCTAGAATGTGAGGAGAGGCTAGAAAAGGTGAGAAGAGTGACCCCCCAGTGACTGAGGACCGTCAGTGGCAAACAGTAAGTAGACAGAAAACAAAATCAAAGCAAAAACATAAAAAAACAGTCAAAAACATGCTTTTGTGAAACTAAACGGCATACAGGTTGACACACAGTTCATCAGAAACAAGTAAACAACATGATCGACTAACGCTAATAGCAAGTAGATGACAACCTAGATGGACGCTAACAGAAACTAAACGGCAAGAAAGATAGACATTTACCTGGGTAAACGGCACGATCTCTTGCCGTCTACCTGGGCGCAGACAGACCACAATGGCAGAAGCTATCTCACCGTGATCGCCAAAAGAGAGCTGTTTTGCCCCGTCCCCGGCCGACCGTTGTATCTTCCGGGAGCTCACGGACGCCACTGACCTCTCGTTGGCAATGATGGGGTCACCGGTTGACCTCGTTGACTCTCCGGTTGACTTGGTTGACTAGAGAGAAAACAAAGCAAAGTAGCAATGGAGAGGGAGTCTGTGATCGCCAGGGCCTTACCTGTGCCCAAGGAGTGATGGAATAGCGTCGGTGCAGTGGCCTCGCACAGCGGATGGAGACGGGGCTTCAACTTCTCCTTCTTCGGCCGGCCAAAGAAGGAGAGCTCCGAGGTCTTCTACGAGTCGTTCCTGCCACAAAAAGACACTCTATTAGCCTAAGGAAAGCGTGGTAAATGCTCAGAAACAGAGTGAGACAGCCCAAAGGTGAGTCCCGTACCGGTTGCGGACTTGAGAAGAGGGGTGGCCAAGTGCTATGACCACCCTTCTTCCCTCAGTTTTTGGTTGGGAAACCCCTTTCAAGGTGTTTAGGGAAGTGACCTACGTGCTTAGAATGAGTGAGAAGGTGTGTGTGACATGCAAATAACTAAAGAGAGAGTAAGGAAAGAGAGAGGGAGGGAGGTGTAGATCCTCGTTCGTTGGCGTTGCAGCTCCCGAGAGGGCTCCTCTAGCTCGGGAAGAAGCCCCCTGAACATCCCGAAGTGTGAGAGGAAGAAGAGGAAGAGTTGATGAAGGTTGGGTGCAAATTCTCTCTCTTCTCTCAAAGTAGCAGCATGTGGACGTCCAGCCTCTCTCCCCTGGCTTAGAGGGCTCAAGGGAGTGTTATATAGACAGTGGGGGTCGAGCTCAGTAGCCTTGGATGCTCAAGTTTGAAGAACCACACTTGTACACTTGGCAATCCAAGTATAAAAGCTCCAACCAATGGGGAGAGGCCAAATTGGATTTTTACTGGGTCAAAGGGTTGCCAAGGTGTCCCATTTGCCCGTTGGGAATGGCCCCATGTGCTACATGGGTGAGAGAATGGCACAAGTGGGCTAGATTCTCGGGGTAGTTGCGTAGACCAGGTAAACCCAGTTGAGGTCCAGCGATCCTGCTGCCAACGTCATGCAGGCGTCTAGAGATGTGGACGCCATTATGGGTTAACGTCTAGGGCCTATGCCATCAACTAGTAGTCGGCGGCAATCGATGCTGCCATCTACATGGCATCCGAGGCAAGTCAACAAATTGTCAAATAAGGCTTAATGGGCCAAAAGAGCCTTGTGGGAGATGGGCCAAATCTCGCGTCTACATCAGCATCATTGTTCTGAGCTGCAGGAGGTGCAGGAGGAGGAGGAGCTCCAACTGCCTTCAAAATCTCAGATAACATTGTCTTCATGCTGCCCATCTCTCTGTTGAACCACTTCATGGCATTTCTAATTTGAGAGATCTCCTTAGTGGTTGATGCTTGGCTCATGAAAATGGAGTTCACATCGGATTGAATAGAGCACAAGATCTCACCTTGAGCATCCAATCTCTCAATAACAGGCTTCAAGCCTATAACAATCTTCTGTCGCACCTGCCTCTCAAAAGGAGTGTCTGCAAGGAGAGGGACTCCGGATGCCACTTCTTTTCCTTTCTTCCTTGCCTCTGTTGCTGGAGGCTGCTGACAATCATCATCAAATTCTGAGGAGCTGGCAGTCTCCCAATCTCTAGCATCATTACCTGGGGGATTGTCATGTCTCTCCCCCTTAGTTCCATTATCCTGTGAACTTGGAAAACTTCTTCAGCAGGCACACTGCCCATACGCACATCAGTGTGTGCTGCTTCCTTTGCTATTGGGACTGACTCTTCTGCTACCATAGAAATGTCAGTGTGTCATGATTCCACAGCTGTCTCCTCTTGTCTTTCACTAGGCTGCTCCACCTCAACAGGAGCATCTTCTACAATTCTCTCTTGCTCCCCCTGAATAGGACCATCTTCCATCATAGCATCTTCTGGAGCAACTGTTTGCTCCTCCTGAATTGGTGCTGCTGCCACAGATTCTTCAATGTGGCCTGATGCCACAGCTTCTTCCACTGAACATCCACCAGTTTCTGGAGTGACTGGGGTGGAATGAATAGAATCCAATATCTCTCGAAGTATAGAAGCTACAATGGAGGTGGGTAGAGGATCTGCTACTGTAGATACAATGGGGACAATTACCTCAGGAGAAATGTCCACAATCCTTCCATCAGTAACTTCCACTGCAATTCTTGATTGTGCTTCCGGAATATCTTCTGCAATTTGTGAGTCTGCTACTACTGCTGGCTCTCTGCTGCTGTTGCCATGACAGGGGGTGCTGCAGGTGCCACTTCATCTTGTTCTGGAACAGCTGAGGCCACAGCTGCTGGTTCTGCTATGGCTGCTGGTACCTCTTCCTGAACTTCTTGAATTTCCTCTATAATGGCCTCTCCCTCAACCACAGAGGTCTTAGACCAAACTCCATTAATGACAGAAAAACCACTCTTCCTCAGATTTTTGGACCTAATAGCTTGGCCCATGTTTTCAACTACTGCCCCAGACAAATCAACACAAAGTGTTTGAAAACTTTAGTAAGTAAGTGAGTATAAGGCAGAGATACATTGAGCTTGCTCTTGGTGTCCCAAATCTGATCACGAGCAAATTTCATCCTTCCTGTCATCACTTCAGCCATGTTAGTTTCCTTTTTCTGAATGGCCCAGAACATCATGTCCGAATCTGCCTCGGTACAGGTAGAGAAAGTAGCACTTCTAGGAATGAGTATCTGACAGACTATAAAGTGTAGGAGACGGTTGAACGCATTCAATTGATTTATGTCTATTTTCCCATCTTTCAACCGAAATTCAGGACCAATGATTCCGAGACTCTTGACCTGGGTATCCACAGTGTGGATTCCACTGACCGATCGTGCTTACATCAAACAGAGTCTTCAGGAGATCATGATCGATCTTGATCGGGGTTCCCTTGACTGAAGATGTCAGAGACCCATCTGCCTCTGATTTCAAGCACACATAAAACGCCTTCACGAGGTCTGGATACCTTACCTCTGAGAAGGTCGAAATAACTGTCCACTGCATCCTTCTCATGGCTGCCACTACACTGTGCATGCCATTCTTCTCAAGATCCGCAACATCTACGGCCTTATTCCTACAAATCTTGGTCTTCACGAATGTGAACCTTTCCTGCTGCGCAGGAGTAAGAAACCCGGCACTGTAACCACCCAAACTGCAAGAAATAATGGATGCGGCCAGGGAATTGGATGAGGAAGAATTTTTGGAGGTTTGAGAAGGAAAGAGGAGTGAAAGCCCTCAAGAAATTCTTTGCGGGAAGAATAGAGGAGCTTCGAATAGCAGAGAGTCGATGTCAGAGTCGTTAGGGCATCGGCTCAGGAAACCAGACGAAAGAGGGAAAAAGGTAGAAGATAGGAGATAAATCATTCCCACATCGATTTTGGAGTTAAATAAAAGTTTTACCAAAAAGTGAGACGCCAAAGGGTAGTAGAAAATGACAAATGAGTTTGACCAATTCAACAATCTTTATAAAGAGAGCGGCCAGGAAAGATAATTTAAATTTCATTTGCTTAAAGCCATGAAGAGAAAATTTACTTAATTCTGAAAATTCATATGCCAGTTTTAAACAGAAATCTTTTCACAAATTACATATGCCCAATTCCCTTCTAAGAGATGTGAATCTCTCTTCGAGTATGGCTTTTGTGAAAATATCTGCTAACTGACCATTTGTGTCAATAAAAGATATTTCAATGTTACCATTTGCTACATGATCACGAATAAAATGATATCTAACTTCAATATGTTTGGTCCTTGAATGTTGGACTTGATTTTTGGTTAGATTGATAGCATTGGTGTTGTCACACAATAGTGGAATTGATTTGATATTTAATCCAAAATCCTCAAGTTGTTGCTTTATCCATAGGAGTTGTGTACAACAACTTCCAGTAGCCACGTACTCAGGTTCAGCTGTTGACAGTGCCACTGAATTTTGTTTCTTTGAGGACCAGATATCAAACACCCTGCAAGAAATTGACAACAACCACTGGTGCTTTTTCTATCTACTTTGCATCTAGCATAGTCAGTATCAGAGTATCCTACTAAATTAATTTCACAAGATTTGGACACCACAGACCTAAATCATGAGTTCTAGCTAAATACCTAAATATTCTTTTTACGGTGATTAAATGAGATTCTCTAGGATCTGCTTGATAACTTGCACACATGCATACACTAAATAGAATATCGGGTCTACTGGCCGTTAAGTAAAGTAATGAACCAATCATACCTTGTAGATCTTTTGATCTACTTTCTTACCATCCTTGTCACTGTCCATCCTTGTAGATGTACTCATGGGTGTTAAGAGTGGCTTTGTGTTCTCAAAACCAAACTTCTTCAAAAGCTCCTTAGTGTATTTTGCTTGACAAATGTGGGTGCCATCTTTTCCTTGCTTGATTTGAAGTCCAAGGAAATAGTTGAGCTCCCCCATCATACTCATTTCAAACTCTCCCTGCATCAACTTTTCAAAGTACTTGCAGAGGGATTCATCAGTAGATCCAAAAATAATATCATCTACATAAATCTGTACAAGTAATATGCTTTTAACTTTTGATTTTACAAGTAGAGTGCTATCTACTTGTCCTCTAGTGAAACCGTGATTTAACAGAAAAGAACTAAGCCTTTCATACCAGGCTCTAGGTGCTTGCTTTAAGCCATATAGAGCCTTGTGAAGTTTGAAACATGATTTGGAAATTCTAAATCATCAAAACTGGAGGCTGTTCTACATAAACATCCTCTTTAATAAAACCATTTAAAAATACAAATTTAACATCCATTTGAAATAGTTTTAAATTTAGAGCAGATGCATATGCAAGTAATATTCTAATAGCCTCAAGTCTAGCCACAGGTGCATAGGTTTCATCGAAATCTATGCCTTCCTCTTGGAATAGCCTTGAGCCACTAATCTGGCCTTGTTTCTTAAGATCACACTAGCCTCATCCAATTTATTTCTGAACACCCATTTGGTGCCAATAACTGGATGGTCTGATGGTCTGGGAACAAGTGACCATATTTGTTTCTCTTGAAGTGATTTAGTTCATCTTGCATGGCTATAATTAAGATTCATCAGTAAGAGATTCATTGACTGTCTCTATTTGAGAAACAAAAGCTAGGTAATCACAAGGAATTACATTACCTCTTGTTCTTACCCCTACAAATGGATCACCAATAATGTTTTTGAGTGGGTGATCTTTCTTGTATCTCCACTCCTTTGGAAGATTTTCATGCTCAATGACTGTTTGTTGCATGTCTTCCAGAGGTGGATCATGCTTGTCCTCAATAATGTATCCTTAATTTCTTGGACAATTATCTGCATCATCAATGTCACTATCTTCTTCCTTTCTCAAGGAAGGGTTAGTTTCATCGAAAATAATATGTACAGACTGTTCAATCAATAAAGTGCATTTGTTAAACACCCTGTAACCTTTAGGTTTAGAAGCATACCCCATGAAGATGCCTCATTTGATTTGGCATCCAACTTACCAATGTCTCGCTTGCCATTGTTATGTATGAAACATGGGCATCCAAAGGTTTTGAAATGACTGATCTTTGGCTTCTTTCCTTTGAACAGCTCATAAGCTGTCTTTTCAAAATGGCCTGATCATTACTCTATTTATGATGTAGCTTGCTGCGTTTACTGCTTCAGCCCAGAAGTACCTTGGCAAGTCATATTCTGACAATATTGTTCTTGCCATATCCAATAAAGTTCTATTTTTCCTCTCAGCAACTCCATTTGCTGTGGTGTCCTTGGTGCTGAGAAGTTGTGCTCAATCCCTTGGTCATCACAGAATTTTGCAAATCATTCATTTTGGATTCTCCTCCATGATCTGACCAGATTCCAACAATGCAAAACTTCTTGTCTTTCTGAACTTTCCTCCTGAAGCTTACGAAGCTCTCAAATGTATCATCTTTATGTTCCAAGAAGGAAACCCAAGTGAATCTGGAATAATCATCAACAATAACAAAACCGAAATTCTTTCCTCCAAGACTGGTGGTTCTCATTGGCCTAAATAAATCCATATGAAGGAGTTTAAGGGTTTTGAGGTTGTCACCACAGTCTTTGACTTGAAAGGACTCTTAACATGCTTTCCTTTTGCACATGGCTTACAGACGCCATCTATTTTTGTGCTGACCTTTGGCAGACCTTCCACAAGATTCTTCTTTAACAATTTTCTCATACCATCTATGCTGCAATGTCCCAGTCTTCTGTGTCACAATTCAGTTGATTGATCTTTATTTGATGCCAAACAGACGTCCTGATCCTTGAGTTCTTCAAGATGGAGCGCATATAGGTTCTTCTCTCTATTGGCTTCAAAATTACTGCTCCATCCTTCAATATGCTGCACTTTGATTCTTGAAACTGAATCTGATGACCTTTGTCACAAGGCTGGCTGATGCTGATGAGATTGTGCTTCAGCCCTTTGACAAGGAATACATCTTTAATGACTATTTTTCCTTTGTTGCTCACAGAACCACTGCCAATCACTATGCCTTTCCCATTGTCTCCATAGGTAATTGTTCCTTCTTCAGCTTGGAGATTGGTGAGTAGCTTCCGATTCCCTGACATGTGCCTTGAGCACCCACTGTCCAAATACCATTTGGATGCTCGAGTGTTACCCTGAAATAAGACCATCAACTTTTAGGTACCCAAATTCTTTTGGGTCCTGAAGGGTTAGTATCATCAACTTTTATTTTTATTATCCATTTCTTATATCTTGTTTGACATGATGCTTTTATGTGACCTAACTTGTTGCAATGACTACAACAAGATGTTTTTGTTACTTTTTTAATGTATTAAAATTAGCTTTATATGTTATGTATTGTTCAGGTACAAATTTTGGAGTCGGGTATATTTTGGATAGACTATGGTTTCTTCATTATCTGGAGGTGTATATCCTAATCTATTTTTTTCTTCCGGATCTTCTAGCACCTTTTAATATTAAGGGGTTTTGTCATTTGTGAATTTTTCTAATGTTCTGGATAACTGTATATTTTCTTCTGTTAGTATCTTAATTTCAGTTTTCAATTCGTCTGAGCTTGCTTGTTTTTCAAGTTTAGTAATTTGTTTATCTTATCTTTTAGATTTTCACATAATAATTCATTTCTTCTTTTAAGTTAGTTATTTGTTTTTCTAATTCCTCATTTTGTTTTTAGATCAGAGTTAGTGTTTTCTAGTCAAGCATTATTTTTCTTACTTACTTTTAGCAGTTTTGTTACTTCTCTATATTTACTGTATAGTTCGTTATAGGCTTCTTCTAAATTATCGGAATCTGAATCATTGCATGAAACAAAAGAAGAATCAAAAGTTACCTTATCTTCGGTGTTTTCCATGAAAGCCAAATTGGCTTCTTCTTCATCACTGCATGAACTCGACTCGCTGTCTGAGTCGTTGTTGTTCTCCACGCAGCTGCCATTGCCTTCTTCTTGTATTTCCTGAATTTCTTGGAGCTTTCTCTCTTCCTGAATTCAGGCTTCTTGAGTTTTGGACATGCAGCTTTGATATGTCCTGGCTTTTTGCATTCTTAGCAAATGGGCTCTCCCTTCTTGTGATCCTTTCCATCTGGTTTCTTGAAGTATTTATTTCTCTTGAAGTGTCTTCTACCAGATTGGAACTTCTTCTTTTGGCTAGAATGCATTGCAGTGTTCATGATAGCATAGCATCTTCATCTTCATCACTATCCTTGCTGCTCTCACTATTGTCGAGTGATTCTTCTGACGAATTCTCATCGGCTTTGAGCGCATTTGACTGCTTCTTTCTACTGGAGGATTCTCCTAATCTCTCCATGTTTATCTCATAGGCCATAAGGGACCAATGAGCTTTTCCAAAGACATTCTCTTTAGATCATTAGCTTCCTCAATGGTTGTTACCTTTGGGGTCCACGAGGATGGTAAAGGCCTAAGAATCATTCTGACCATATCTCTCATTTCATAGGTCTTTCCTAGTCCAGCTAGCCCATTTGTAATATCTGTAAATCTACTGAACATTTAGGTTATGGACTCACCTGATTGCATTTGAAATCTCTCGTATTGTGCTACAAGAATGTCTATTCTTGTTTCCTTCACCTTGTCTGTGCCTTCATAGGTGATTCTGAGCTTTTCCCACATTTCCATTGCGAATTTGCAGGCTGAAACTCTATTGAATTCCTTTTTACTTAGGGCACAACACAGAATACTCTCTACATTACAGTTCAACGAGATCTTCTTCCTGTCATCATCTGTCCACTGAGCTTTCTCATTTGTGACCAGGAGATCGCCTTCTTCTACTATGGACCATATCTGATAATCGTGGCCTTGCAGAAAATACTCCATTCTTGTTTTCCAGTATGTGTAATCCTCTCCATCGAACAATGGTGGTTGGTTGACAGATTGACCTTCGTTGTGACCTTGGGCTGCCATGGATCTTTACTCTTCATATCGTTGGATCTTCTTCTTTATTGAAGAGACTCGCTTTGATACCACTTGTTGCCCAGCTGACGAGCCGAGAGTGGGGGTGAATGGGTCTTTTTAAATTATTTGCTTAGTACCTGTACTCAACACATCACACAAAACGTTCTTTGATGAAAGTTAGTACCAGTTAGTTAAAAAACAATCACACAAGAAGAACAACCATACAACGCAAGGAGTTTATCCTAGTTCGGATCTCCTCTCCTTAGGAGTCCTACGTCCAGTGCCTGAGCAACACCTCAGGATTCCACTAACTAGGGTACAGTCCCCCTATGGACACTACAACACCCATCTCAACTGGTCTTCCTTCACACGTAGGGAATTACACCACCCTGGATACCCCACCAGGTCTTCCTTCACAACCGAAGGGAATCAACACCCTGGATCCCACCAGGTCTTCCTTCACATCCGAAGGGAACTAACACAAAACAAAAAGAACAGGATATTAAGACCCTAGATCAAGCATCAACAAGCTGAGATCTGAAGCAGGCAGGACTGAGAGCAAATAATCTAAACAAGGGACTCTCTCAGAACTACATTGGCTCTCTTAGGATTTCTATTATAGAACCGAGAGCAAAGAGCTAAAGACACACAGGAATGAAATTCTTGGCTCTAGGATTCTTTCAGAAGATCAGCAGTGCTTGTAGTATATGATCGTTCTATTCTTTTCTACCCTTGTGTCTTGTATATATATCTCCATTTTGAAATATTGTCATTGAAGTAACCGTTGTCTATTTGTTTGGTAGACGCTAGACTATTTGAGACCTGGAAGCTTCTAGTCAACAGTCTTTTGTTCATTTGTGCACGCAAAGTGATGAGATCTTCTGAGATGTCCTTTGGCTTCTATTTAGTCCACGTTGTAAAGTGGAATGATATCATAGATCTGCACATATTTCAATCTTAAACAGTGGACAGCTAAGCTATCTCTGATGTCAGTCAACGTTAGAAGAAATAGTCATGAAAGTAGTAATGCCAAATAGCTGTATCTAAAGGATGCACACAGAGTAAGCACGATAATGGAAGATATCGTCTGCATGCATGCAGAGATACGTTCAGTCCTCATAAATGAATAGATGTCAGAAGATATGCTTGACTTTGACTTTTCAATTGTTTTAGGAATAAGATAAATATTAAGTCGATGTAAGACATAAAATCGATGACTATATGACTTATGAAATCGTTATGATCAAGTCAGTCTTTAACTAAGTCATTATAAGAAGCAAATCGTTATGTTCAATGAAGAAATCGTTATGAACACTTAACAAATCATTATAGAAAGCAAGTCGTTGTGTTCATGAAGAAGAAATTGTTATGAACACTTAACAAAGTCGTTATAGAAAGCAAGTCGTTGTGTTCAATGAAGAAATCGTTATGAACACTTAACAATCGTTATAGAAAGCAAGTCGTTGTGTTCAATGAAGAAATCGTTATGAACACTTAACAAATCGTTATAGAAAGCAAGTCGTTGTGTCAATGAAGAAATCGTTATAGAAAGCAAATCGTTATGGGCGCTAAAGAAATCGTTATGAGCGCTAAGAAATCGTTGTGAGAGCTAAAGAAATCATTGTGACGAGCAATCGTTGCGATGACTTAAGGAATCGTTACGACGAGCAAGTCGTTGCGACATCTTAAGAAATCATTGCGATGACTTAAGGAATCGTTACGACGAGCAAATCGTTGTGATTTTTAACAGAAGTCGATGTGGACTTAGAGAAATATAATCTTGAAAGATTAAAGCTTCAGAAAGGTAATACTTACCAATACTGGCTTGTTTGACCTTAGTATATTTCCTGTACTTAAGACTTATGAAATATATGTTAGAAATTTTTGATAGGGTTTTGTTAATCACCAAAATAAATATGTAATTAAAATTACATGGGAACTTACTGATCATCAGATTTGCGCGGTACAAGGACTCCGATATGAAAAGATGTCATTATCAATTCACCTTTTCTTCTTGGGGGGGGGGGGGGGGAGGGCTACCAGAGTGTTGACACTCACACACTAACACACCCGCCCGGGAAGCTAGAAGCACAGAATCCAAGAGCAATTCTTGCCGAGCCGAGGTCCCAGGGCACCACCTATCTCTCTCCTTCTTCGGTCTGCCAATAGGGGAAGGAGACCTGAGGGATTAATCTCGTAAATTTGTCACAAACTCAGACAGGCATAGGTTGAGGCATAAAAAGGGAAACCAATGTCAAATCTAAGTCAAAAGAGCCAAAACAAGGCAAATCAATTCAAAAGAAAAAAGGCACATCAAGAGTGGCAAAGTCCCCGCAGGGATCCAAATGGACCTGGACGTAAGCGTACAGCACGACAAGAGTGGCAAAGTCCCCGCAGAGATCCAAATGGACCTAGACGTAAGCGTGCTAAACCCCAAAGCCCAAAGAAGATCGAAACCCACTGAGTTTAGGACAAGGAAGTGAGTATTTCCCTCAAAGTTCCCAGAACTATTGTCAGACTTCCTAAAAATCTCTTCCCTTCCCCCGGGTTATGTCTTAGGGTCAAGGCAAGGCAACGATCAATCGAGGAGGAGGTAGGCCAAAGTAACCTTGGGTGAAGACATCAATCAAGCACGTCTAACCTCTGGCTAGCACACCCAAGAACAATTAGTAGATTCCTAATGACCATCAATAATTGAAGAGTTCAAATACTGTGCTTCATCCAACCCGAGCGCATCCCCTTCGATCCGCGCGTCTTCTTATAAGGGACCAGGCCAGGTTATGGCGTATGTCTTAAAAAAAAATCCAAAAAAATTGTATATTTCAAAATCCAAGAAATTGTATATTCCAAAATCCAAAAAAAGCTTATATTTCAAAATCCAAAAACTCGTACATTTCAAAATCCAAAAAAATCGTATATTTCAAAAGCCAAAAAATTATATATTTCAAATTCTAAAAAAATCGTATATTTCATATTCAAAAAAAAATCGTATATTTCAAATCTAAAAAAATCGTATATTTCAAAATAAAAAAATCGTATATTTCAAAAGCCAAATAATTGTATACTTCAAAATCCAAAAAAAAAACAATCAAAATAAAAAAATTTGTGTGCATTCATCCTTGTAAATCTGACCAATTTCTGCCCGCTTGTATACTATGTACATATCTCTTGCTTACATATGTAAATGCGTAGGCATCCATCTCTTGCATATTCTCGTTACCTTATGCCTTATTTGAGTAAAGTCTCATCGCCTTGACAAAATCATGAAGACAAAACATTACTCATATGTAAGGGGTTGAGCCAGAGCAGATATTTAACTTATCTTTTTAGATGATGGTTTTCAGGCACGCAAGAAAGAAGACGGCCGTGCATATATACATATGTACAGCCCAAACAAAAGGGAGGGGGGGGGGGGGGGGGGCACCCCGAGTACTCCGTCATGAAATGCCCAAGCGGGCACACATCATCAGAAAAAGGTAAAGGGATACATGTCATAATAGTGTCCTAACACTCGCCACCTCCCTCCGCAAGCTGGTCACTCTCGCCTGCACCCTCTGTCAGTCGCTGCTGCTGGCTGCAGTGCGCCTCGCATGTATCCACCGAAACCACGAGCGAGGACGGGGGCCCATGGGAGCACGTGAACCGATAGACCGCTGGGCAGTAGTGGCCTCCTGGACATTCCTCTCATACTGAGAGGAAGTCGCGATGTAGCTCTCAGTGAAGATGCCACTGCCATGCTCCAGCTGCCTCGCACGCTCACGCCCCCACTAGTACCGGTCCTCTGTCGCCTGCCACAAATGCTCGGAGACACCCAGGCCCATGCGTGCATCCACCAGCAAGCCCTCTCCCTCTCTCGGTCCTCCCGCTCCAGGGAAAGCCTCATCTGCGCCTCCACAGCGTCTCGAGGCAGCTCCGCGCTCTGCTGAGTCACCTGCGAGTGCAGCTCCAAACAACTGCTGGGACGCCTCCATCAACGCAACACGAGTGTCAGTCTCCCGTGTGAGGGCATCCTAGAGCTCACCCGACTACAAGGGACAAGCATAATAAGTACAAGTCGCAATTCAATTCATGTATCTAACTAAGTTACTTACACGTGAAGCAAGGTCGTGCTGCGCCTCCTCCGCCCTAGCCACTGCCGCCGTCAGCTGCTGACGGAGGGAAGACATCTCGGGGTCTGGGACACTCTGCTCATCGAGGCACCCGCCATGTCAGTGCGTACAATGGCGATCTGGGCAGCATGCTATACAATTCATAAGCTGGGTCAGCACATGGTAAGATAAATAACAAAGGTACGACCTTTCTAGACTTACCAGTGTCTCGAGGTCCACACGTGCCTCGGCCATCTGAGCCTCTGTACCTGCCAGCTGGGCGCGGAGTTGGTCAATCAGCTCATCGCGAGCATCCTGCACATGCATATAGTCGTTAGATAAATGCATATCATGTAAAAGAAGTTAGAGTTCAAGATGCATACCCATGCAGGCCTCATGAAGTCACGGCCTCCGTACTCCTCTTGGAACCGGCGGAGGTAGTCGCGACTGTCAACCGCGTCCGACTCGACCAGCTGACCACCTGCTTCCAGTCGGTGTGCTGGTCAGGAAAGTGAAGATGCCAGTCGACTGTCTTCGCCTTCCCCCGTGTCTTCCGGCCGATCCGCCGGGGCTCCTCTACCTCAAGCCATGCCTGATGCAGGCCCAGGGTCCGAGTGGCCAACCACAAGCGGAGCGGCTCGATCTCGTTTAGGTAGTGGACCCATATGTCCCACCTAAACCGAGGCCGGCCACTCTCCAACCACGGCTGACCCTCGTCCCCCATGCCCACATAGGGCTCCCAAACAACCTACATGCATTAAGTCAATAACATAAATATTTCATGTCAAATGCACAATTAAAGGAAATATGTGTGGCACGTACCAGGAGTGCCGGGAAATCCTGGATGTCTCAGCGGAGGACCTCCAGCTAGAAGAAGTGCGTGGCTGTAGTCACCCTCGGGGCCACCTCCGAGTGAGGGGCACTGTGTCCGACCGCACCTGAGATGCCTGACCCAGGGGGCGGTAGTAATAGCTCCACACCTGCACACGCCCACCAGTTAGAACCAATCAAGAAATGTGGAGAATGAGAATGTAATTGAAGAGAGTTAAACCTACATACCTGTAGGAAGGGTGCGAAGCCGCCCACAGTCATCTCACGCCCGGTACCGGTAGAGTGATCCGCGAAGGTGTGCGCCAGGAGGGCCGCACCCCACGCGTAGCCGCTCACTCAACCCAAGTCCTCGAGTAGCTCTAAGAACCGGGAATGGATGCTGTCACCCTTGATGGTGAACAACATCTTGCCGAAGAAAAACACCAGGAACCGTCGGAGGACCGGTCTGCTTGGTCTCTATCCTCAGGGTCCTGGGTACGCCCCGCCGCTCGCTGCACGAACTCCTGCAGCGTCTGCTCCGACTACTGGCGCACTCTACCTAGCCCTAGGGCCTCCATCAGGGCATCCCGCCCGACCATCCTCCTATCTCCCACCTCATCTCCATGGGGTCCAAGCCCAGAAGGTCTGTACATGCTCGATGTAGTCAGCGTACGTCACGCCACTCACCGCCTCCCCGTCAACTCGTAACCCAGTGATCCGGGTCACGTCCTCCAAGCTTGGGACCATATGGCCCCATGGGAACAGGATGGTCCTGCTAGCCCTGTCCCATCTCTCCCTCAAAACCTGGATCAGGGGAGGGTCGACAAAGAAGGGCTCGATCTCCAAGATCGGCCCGAATCCCATCTCCCGAACTCTCTCCCTCTGAATGTCCGGGATCCCCCGATATGCTCCCAAGACGAGGGGCCACATAGTCCTTGCCTTCATCACTCCCTGCAATACAAACACATCAAGCATCAGTGCCACACGATAAAAGCAAGTAATTGTGCCAAAGCAAAGCAAATTCTTAACCCTCTGGTGACCTTCAAAATCGCGTCCAAACCAACGGGCGCATTTCAAATTCCAATACGCACCCTACAAAAGGGCGCGCTTCTAAATCTTATACGTATCTGCCTAGCATCCGCATTTCTCATCCCAATCCGCAGCAGCCAAGAAGGACGCGTTTCAGCTTTGAAGCACGACGATTCAAACTGCCGCAGTTCTTGGTTGTGGACCGCGTCATCTGCGAAGGACGTGATTCACACCGCTTCCTTCCCGGCACCGGACACCTCCTACCTTTCCCCCTTTTACCCGAAAGACAAGAAGAAAACGGGGGAAAAACCTACCGTCTCTGGACGAGAGGGGATCTCTCGGTCGTGCCGTCCCCGCCAGCGCTCCGCCCGGTCCGCCTCCACCGCCTCCTCGTCGTCGTCCTCATTGTTAGTTATGGGTGTCCTCAAGCCAATCATACCTGTACATCTGTTCTTTGATAATAATAATAAGGCTTTTATATTCATTATGTGTAATTCGTTTACTGTTTCATTATGAAGTCCATGAATATACGCAATGGATATTAATTCTGATGAGATCATAACAATGAGATTAATATCCTGTAAATGTAATTCTTAATTGTTCCTAGTCGGAGGATATTCGAGAAGGACATCAGATATCCGGTTAGACTAGTACAGGTTGCACCTGCTCATATGATGAGGGTGACTGATCTCATAGTCACTGTGTGGAGACACTAAGGTGAATCTGTAGGTGCTCATTGGGGAATGAGTTCACTGAATTGATCCGTTATGAATCACTGGATGGTAATGTTACCTAACTGTCAACCAGCTAGATTCATTGTCACAGTGGCGTGATTGGTCCTTAGACCTGAGACACCAAGGACACCTTGTTGGTGGACTTCTAGTTTTGACCTTGACATATAGATCTCTAACCATGATGTCTTAATCAGTTAAGTGTTCGAATCTAGCGGAATACCATCGAAGTTGATTGTTGGTCAACATGGCATCGCTCGCTCTCGGTAATAAGAGAGTGAATGCTCTAAGGAATGATGCCTGATAGTCCTTGGCCAGGGCATGACTACTTATTAGAAAAGGAGTTTTCTAATATTGTTATGCGACATCTAAACCAGGTGAGTGCACATATTAGGGTTTGATAGTTGACCATACCCTAAGTGCTCTCGGGAGCATTGTGCGAGCGAAGGATTATAGTCACGTGGTAACTGATGACGGAAAAAGGTTCCTTGATTGGGTTGTTGAACACCAATGCTTTCCAGGATCAAGTGGTGTTGCTTGCACTCAACTTGATTAGAAGCCCGATCAATTATCGTGAGATGATAATTGATTGTGTAATTAATTAATATGAGATATTAATTAATTGCAATAAGTCAATAAAGAGTTATTGGGCTTAATGGGCAGAAAATTGGACTAGCACTTGCGCCTAGAGGGTCACACGCAATAGAGTTACGAGCAGACTGGCAGGATGGTTGTTATAGACAATAACTGGGTTTTTGTGAAAATCGTAGTGTCTATAAGTATTAGCAGAGAGTCAAACCCTGGGCCAAGCTCCAGGCTCTCTCCCTAGCCCCCCACTCCTCTCTCTCTCCAGGGCGCCCCCACCTCTTCTCTCTTCTCTCTCGAGCACATGGTGGAGTTGAGATCCAGGAGACGCGTGGAGACCGAGGAGATCCCGTCTGTGTCCAGAGCTCGCGTGGATACGTCTAGAGGCCGGACACTTGAACGGCTTGAAGCACCAGTGCCACTTCCTCCCCGGATTTGGGAGTTTCGCAACCCCGCAAAGGTAAAGATCGGATCTTCCTGTGCGCGGGTTCACGGTTTTTGTTCGATCCGACCACCGGCAACGATATCTAATGGAGGGAATTGCGTTTCCGCTGTGCCCCGATCGATTCCTTACAGTGGTATCAGAGCCAGCTTGCTGGCCCGGTCTGTATCGGCGTCATATGATCGTCATTTCATGCATTTTTCGTCGGTTCGCGTTATGCATGAATCGCCAATTTTACTTCGCTCTTGGGTCGCACATGAGATGTGCACTTTGTGTTTGGTACATGGAAATCGTTCCTGTACCTAGGGCTTCCCGAAGAACCTCTTGTGGCGTTGTTTGGCCCTCTATAGAGGCCACACGACCCCTTGCAATAAGCCGCCGCCATGCATCTTGGACAGTCCAAGATAAGGGGGCATTTTTTGATTTTGGGGTTTTTCGCGGCATTTTCTGGGTTGGTAGGGGCGGCGGCTTCCGGCACCGCAGTGCCGTCCGCGGCCGCCAAGGCGGCGTGGAGGGCGGCAGGGCCGCGCCCCACCGGCGTCGCGGCCCTGTCGGCGGCGGGGTGACCCCGCGCGGTCCGCCCACGGTAAGTCGCAGGCGGACCCCCCGCGGTCCCGAGCGGCCGGATCCGGCCCGCGCCTGATCCGGTCCGCCCCCTTCTCCCATTTTTAATGTTTTTAATTTTGTTTAAAATCATTTAAATGGTTTTAAAATCCCAAAAAAATATGAAAAATTGTCTAAGAGTTTTAAAAAGTTTGAACTCTCTGTAAATTATTTTTCATATGTATGACCCATTGCTTATTTAGTTTAAGGAAAATTTAAAATTGTTTTAGTTATTCCTACCATCTAATTAAAGCATGTAATTAATTAAGAATGTGATTCTTGTGAAATTAATTAACTGTAATTTTGGCGGATTCATACAGTTACGGTGAATGACGTTTATCTAATGTTGATTAGATGTTATCCATGTTATTAAATTGTTTAGTTAAATGGTTTTCAAAATATAGTTATTATATTTTTGAAATAAAAGTTATTTCAAAAGTAATTATGTGATGATTGCTTATTGATGCATGTGATGTGTTGATGTGTGGATGGTGATCATGGACTTAGATGCCATGTGATGATGTTTATGGTTAATGGCTTGTGATGTAATTTATGAGAACTGCGTGCCTCCCTCTCTCCCTCTATTAAATCCGGGTTGTACATTCTATCTCCCTCCTGTTATGTACTCCCCTTGACTTGTTCAAGGTTTCTTATTATTATCTGATGTACATTTATGGGCATGCGAGCCCAATTTAAATATTACTTGTAATTATAAGAAGCGGATTGGCGGAGATGGAGGAGAGTACCATGCAGGACCTTCATGGAGATAGAGTTACATCAATCAAATGCATTCGATGTGGGGCTGCCATTTATTCACCGTGTTTGAGGATTACCAACTGGCTCTAGTAATGCCACTCTAGGTTAAAGTCCATGATCATCCATCGTTTTTCTTCATATATATAATATATGTGGAATGTGCTATGATATATATAATTAAATATAAGATATTCCAAATTCTATATATCAATAGCACGCAGATATAGAGACCAAGATTAAATATATCAAAATCCCTCCTTGTATAAATTTTAAGCCGTAGCGTAATCATTAAGAATGAATTACGTGGCCCTCCATCATTATAGTTTTAGGATTGCCATTAGATCGGGCAAGTTTGTTGTGCTATCCACAAGGCTTGCCAATTTGATGACAGACTACAACTATGGCATAGTGATGCCTTAAACGGGATAGAGGACCAGTGTAGCTTTATTGTGCTATCCACAAGGGCTACATCCAAATCTATGCTCGTTACGTAATGATGGTACTACTTAGACTGGGTTTAATGACTTGTTGTGTTATCCACAAGGTCATTAAAATTCAGGGGCCAAAATAAGATCGGATATTGCAAGAGTTGCAAGTGTCAAGAGTTGACCGCTTTCAGATCATAGTATGGTTTGTTGTGCTATCCACAAGATCATGCTATGAGTCTGTAAGATTCTGATCCCGACTAGGACACCGTCGGAGTCTCCCATTCTGTATATATGAGGGTTATACAGTCTGTCGGAAAATAGTGGGAGCTAATCTTTATTAAAGTCCTAATCTAGATTTAATTATTATTATGAACATCTGCTAATTGTGTTTACATTTCCTTTATAGGCAAAAATGACATCAGGTAACCCACTCCGTGGCATACTGGATGCCAACAGATTGACAGGCCCGAACTACTCGGATTGGCTCAAACCTGAAGATTGTCCTCAGGTCTGAGGCATTGCCTATGTCCTGGAGGGTGAGATCCCAGCTGAACCACCCCTTGATGCACCTGAAGGGAAACGCTTGAGTTTGCGAAGTGGAAGGAGGATTCCACTCTGGCCCAATGCTACATGCTTGCCTCAATGAGCAATGAGTTGCAAAGGCAGCATGAGAACATGGATGCTAGATCCATCATGCAGCACTTGCAGGAGCTCTTTGAAGAGCAGAGCAGGGTGGAGAGATATGAGATATCCAAGGCCCTGTTCATAGCTCGTATGGCAGAGGGGTCTTCAGTACAATCTCATGTGCTGAAGATGATAGAGTGGATTGAGAGGCTCGAAGGCTTGGTTTTCCTATTGACAAGGAACTAAGCACGGACCTCATTCTCCAGTCACTTCCAGATTCATATTCCCAGTTCATTGTGAACTTCACAATGAACAAGATTGAGGTGAGTTTAGCTGAGATGCTCAACATGCTGAAGACTACTGAGGGCAACCTTAAGAAGGAAAAGCCCACTGTTCTCATAGTTGGAAAGTCCAACAAGAAGAGGAGAGCAGGGCAAGCCTTTAAGAAAGGCAATGCAAAGAAGCAGTCTAGGCAGAAACAAAAGAAGGACATAAGCAAAGGAGAAGAAAAGGGCGAGTGCTTCCACTGCATGAAAAAGGGGCACTGGAAAAGAAATTGCAAGGACTATCTTGCAATGAAGGCTCAGGAGAAGCAGAAGCTTGGCGAAGCTTCAGGTATCTATATGATAGATCTTCACTTGTCTATTAGAGATTCTACATCTTGGGTTTTAGACACTGGATGTGCTTCTCATATCTGCAATGATGTGCAGGTGCTGACAAGTAGAAGGAAGCTGAGCAAGGGCGAGGTGAACTTGAGGCTTGGAAATGGCACAAGTGTTGGTGAACACACTGTGGGGACAGTGAAGCTCAAGTTACCTTCTGGAGATTTGCTTTTATTAGATGATTGCTACTCTGAGCCTAGTATCATTAAAACATTATTTCTGTTTCTTGTTTAGACAGAATTGGATACATGTTTACCATTGAGAACAATAGTTGTTCAGTTTATTTAAGAAATAAACTAGTTGCTTTAGCAAGTTGGTGAATGGTTTGTATCTGCTTGATGTCTCTTATGAAAATCTCCATGTTGATGTTTCTCCTAAGAGAAGTAAGAATAGTGTGAACACTGCCTACTTATGGCATTGTAGGCTTGGTCACATTGGCGAGAATAGGCTTCAAAAGTTGCATAAGAATAGATACTTAGATCCATTTGATTATGAATCATATGCAACTTGTGAATCCTGTTTAATGGGTAAGTTGACCAAATCTCCATTTAGTGGACATGGAGATAGGGCCAAGGACATATTGGAACTAATACATTCGGATGTATGTGGTCCAATGTCTACCAAGCCAAGGGTGGCTACTCATACTTCATTACATTCACGGATGACTACTCAAGGTTCGGATTCATTTACTTAATGAAGTACAAATCTGAAGCCTTTGGAAATTCCAAGAATTTAAGAATGAAGTTGAGAACAAACTGGAAAGAGTATTAAAATCCTACGGTCAGACCGAGGAGGTGAATACTTAAGTGTAGAGTTCACACAATTCTTAAAGGACAATGGTATCCTTCTCAATGGACTCCTCCCTATACACCAGAATGAATGGTGTATCGGAAAGGAGAATCGTACCTTGTTGGACATGGTGCGATCCATGATGAGCCGTTCACAGTTACCAGTTTCCTTATGGGGATATGCGCTAGAGTCAGCGGCATATCTACTGAACAGGGTTCCCAGTAAATCTGTGTCTTCACTCCATATGAGATATGGAAGGGTAGAAAGCCTGATTTTAAACATGTTAAAATCTGGGGCTGTCCTGCCCATGTAAAGAAACACGACCCAGATAAACTGGACTCAGAACTATAAGTGCAGGTTTGTTGGAAACCCAAAAGAAACTTTGGGTACTACTTTTACCATCCTGGTGAACAAAGGTGTTTGTTGCCAGCAGAGCTGTCTTCTTGGAAGAGGAGTACCTTACCCAAGAGGACAGTGGGAGTAAGGTAGATCTAGAAGAGGTTCTAGATCCACAGACTGTGCAAAGTCCACCAGCTGAAACATCAGTTCCGGAACCTGTTCAGGAATATACACACATTCAGCGTAGGTCTCATAGAGTACCTAGACAGCCTGAAAGATATGTTCGACATATTAGTGAAGGCATGTCTTATAATGAGGTGATGATCCAAAGACCTACCAAGAGCTGTTGATGTCCTCAGTCAGGGAAATGGCGAGATACCAAGAGGCTGTTGAAAGTCCACCAGTTGAAACATCAGTTCCGGAACTGTTCAGGAATATACACACATTCAGCGTAGGTCTGGTAGAGTACCTAGACAGCCTGAAAGATATGTTCGACATATTAGTGAAGGCATGTCTTATAATGAGGATGATGATCCAAAGACTACCAAGAGGCTGTTGATGTCCTCAGTCAGGGAAATGGCGAGATGCCATGAATTCTGAGATGCAGTCCATGTACACCAACCAAGTTTGGAACATGGTAGACTTGCCTGAAGGTATTGTACCTATTGGCTGTAAGTGGATCTTTAAGAGAAAGATCGGTGCGGATGGACAGATCGACAATTATAAGGCAAGTTGGTGGCAAAGGGGTATCGTCAAAGGCAAGGAATTGACTATGACGAAACTTTCTCACCAGTTGCTATGATAAAGTCGATCAGAATTCTTCTTGCCATTGCTGCATACTTTGATTACGAGATCTGGCAGATGGATGTAAAAACCGCTTTCCTCAATGGAAACATTGAGGAAGAAGGTATATGATACAGCCTGAGGGTTTTACATCCGAAGAGTGTCCAGATAAAGTATGTAGGCTTCAAAGGTCCATCTATGGATTGAAGCAAGCTTCTCGTAGTTGGAACATAAGGTTTGATGAGGCTATCAAATATTATGACTTCATTAAGAATGAAGATGAACCATGTGTGTATAAGAAAATCAGTGGGAGTGCTATCACTTTTCTCATACTTTACGTTGATGACATCTTACTCATTGGAATGATGTAGGGATGTTATCATCAGTAAATGTTTGGTTGTCAAAGAACTTCTCCATGAAGGATTTGGGAGAAGCATCCTACGTATTGGGAATACGTATCTATAGAGATAGATCCAAGAGGATGCTTGGCTTAACCCAATAATGTACATAGATACCATTGTCAAAAGGTTTGGCATGGAAAATTCCAAGAGAGGTCTCATACCTATGAGACATGGGATTTCTCTCTAAGGAGCAGTCTCCTAAGACTCCTGAAGAGAGGGCAGTCATGGATAGAGTCCCCTATGCTTCGGCTATAGGGTCTATCATGTATGCCATGCTATGTACAAGGCCTGATGTGACATTTCTAAGTGTTACGAGCAGATATCAGGCAAATCTAGGTGAAACACACTGGATGGCAGTGAAATGTATCCTTAAGTACTTGAGAAGGACTAAGGATATATTTATGGTTTATGGAGGAGGGGACTTAAACTTCGGGCATACACTGACTCGAGTTTCCAGTCAGATCCAGATGATAGCAAGTCTACATCTGGGTTTGTGTTCACCTTAAACGGAGGTGCAGTGAGCTGGAAGAGTTCCAAGCAAGAAACCACTACAGACTCGACGACAGAGGCTGAGTACATTGCTGCAGCTGAAGCCGCCAAGGAGGCAGTGTGGATGAAGAAGTTCATCATCGACCTTGGTGTGGTGCCGGGTGACTCTGATCCGATCCCATTGCTGTGTGACAACAATGGGGCCATTGCCAAGCGAAAGAGCCGCGGTCTCATCAGAAGTCAAAGCACATTCTGAGGCGATTTCACCTGATCAGGGAGATTATCACTAGAGGAGATGTACTGGTGGAAAGAGTTCCTTCAGTTGACAACATTGCAGATCCACTGACAAAGCCTTTGACTCAAATCGTGTTTGAGCGCCACCTAGAGTCTATGGGTTTAAGACATAAAGGTGATTGGCTTTAGCCCAAGTAGGAGATTGTTAGTTATGGGTGTCCTCAAGCCAATCATAACTTGTACAATCTTGTTCTTTGATAATAATAATAAGGCTTTTATATTCATTATGTGTAATTCGTTTACCGTTCATTATGAAGTCCATGAATATACGCAATGGATATTATTATGATGAGATCATAACAATGAGATTAATATCCTTTAAACGTATATTCATAATTATTCCTAGTCGGAGGATATTCGAGAAGGACATCGGATATCCGGTTAGACTAGTACAGGTTGCACCTGCTCATATGATGACGGTGACTGATCTCATAGTCACTTGTGTGGAGACACTAAGGTGAATCTGTAGGTGCTCATTGGGGAATGAGTTCACTAAACTGATCCGTTATGAATCGCTGGATGGTAATGTTACCTAACTGTCAACCAGCTTGATTCATTGTCACAGTGGCGTGATTGGTCCTTAGACCTGAGACACCAAGGACACCTTGTTGGTGGACTTCTAGGTTTTGACCTTGACTTATAGATCTCTAACCATGAGGTCTTAATCAGTTAAGTGTTCGGATCTAGCGGAATACCTTCGAAGGTGATTGTGTGGTCAACATGGGATCGCTCGCTCTCGGTAATAAGAGAGTGAATGCTCTAAGGAAGGATGCCTGATAGTCCCTGGCCAGGGCATGACTACTTATCAGAAAAGGAGTTTTGTGATTTTGTGATATTGTTATGCGGCATCTAAACCAGGTGAGTGCACATATTAGGGTTTGACAGTTGACCATACCCTAAGTGCACTCGGGAGCATTGTGCGAGCGAAGGATTATAGTCACGTGGTAACTGATGACGGAAAAAGGTTCTTTGATTGGGTTGCTGAACCCCAATGCTTTCCAGGATCAAGTGGTGTTGCTTGGCACCCAACTTGATTGGAAGCCCGATCAATTATCGTGAGATGATAATTGATTGTGTAATTAATTAATATGAAGATTAATTAATTGCAATAAGTCAATAAAGAGTCATTGGGCTTAATGGGCAGAAAATTGGACTAGCACTTGGGCCTAGAGGGTCACACGCAATAGAGTTCGAGCAAACTGGGCAGGATGGTTGTTATAGACAATAACTGGGTTTTGTGGAAAAATCGCAGTGTCTATAAGTATTAGCAGAGAGTCAAACCCTGGGCCAAGCTCCAGGCTCTCTCCCTGGCCCCCCACTCCTCTCTCTCCTCTCCAGGGCGCCCCCACCTCTTCTCTCTTCTCTCTCTGGCACATGGTGGAGTGAGATCCGGGAGACGCGTGGAGACGAGGAGATCCCGTCTGCGTCCGGAGCTCGCGTGGATACGACTAGAGGCGGACACTTGAACGGCCTGAAGCACCAGCGCCTCCAGCACCACTTCCTCCCCGGATTCGGGAGTTTCGCAACCCCGCAAAGGTAAAGATCGGATCTTCCTGTGCACGGGTGCACGGTTTGTTCGATCCGACCATCGGCAACGATATCTAATATAGGGAATCACATTTCCGCTGCGCCCCGATCGATTCCCTACACTCATCCCCGTCGTCCTCCTCCGATCCGCCCTCCGGCACTGCCTCTCTGCCCATGGGGACGATGTGAAGACCCTCGCAGGGCGACGCCGTCATCTCCGCGACCGTCGCGGAAATCTCCGGCGTCCTGGGTGTCGCCGCCGCCAGACCCTCCGCAACTGCGGCACCCACCGTCGCCTCCATCGTCTCCTCTGGCGAGCCTTCGCCGTCGCCCTCCCTCCGCTATTTCGCCATCGCCACAAGAGAGGAGAAGAGAGAGAGAGAGGGGAGAAAAGGGTAAGAGATTAGGGAAGGAAAGAGGATGGAAAATGGGAAACGACTGGAATAGGTGCCTTCGGGCGGTTTAGGCGTTTCAACAACGTTTCAAAATCACGTCCAAAGCAGTAGCCGTGTTTATGAAGGGAC
>JACBKR010003860.1:0-27421 GCA_014218235.1 Colocasia esculenta
GTTTTACATACGTACGTAGGACACCCAATTGATCCCACATCCAATCTTTCATTCGCTAGCTAAGGGAAAGGTGGAGGTCGTTATCACACAACCATAAAGTGCTGGTGCCAGATATTAGACAACGTTCGTAAACAATATCCTCCCCAACATTTGTTATTGATTCCAGGCTAACTGCGTGGCGGAAGCCTGAGAGGCGCCGGTTGATCGGTGGTTGTGTACGACTTTGCCACACAAAGCATCACCAACAAAATATCGGCATATTTTGACCTCAGCGCCTGGAGATTTTTTTTTTTTTGATAAGGAGGGCGCGGAGTTCGAATGCTTAAGAAAAGCACATTGACTTGCGCCCCCTCCATTGACCATCTCAAGATTGTTCAAAACTAAGGTTTGTAGTATCGTCTAGATCGATCGTGTCACTTCTCCGTAGTACGGTATCGTATCGTAAGTACCATTAAAATATAGTGAGAAATAATTTATTTAATTTTATTTTTAATTTTGTGATTTGATGAGTATTTAAATGAGTAAATTTTAAAAGAAGACTTCATCCAAACTCAGATAGACTCTCCACCTCTTCATACATAGACTCTATCTCTAACTCGAAATTATATGCTCTCTCTCTCTCCTCTCCTCTCTCTCTCTCTCTCTTACACATCTTAGGACTCTATAGAATAGGAAAAGACTATCACTACGTGAAGAGACCTCTGGAGGCTCTGCTCATAAAGTCTCGTCGCCCCAAAGTCAGAGGAGAGGTCATTCTCAACGTTGCATCCTTTCTCTCTCCCCTTTCTATCTCATATCCTCCAAAACTGTCAGGAATATCACACCTTCTACACTTGAAAATGGATTGATATGCTCACGAGTTCTTCATCAATTTTTATACTCTTCTTTAACTTTGTCTTGGAAGTGGAATCACCTGAATTAGTGTTTGTGCTCAAAATTATAATAGATTATTCTTCACATTCTCTCTCATATCATGATCTATATATACAGGATTTCATATCTTCCACATCTCAATGAGGGTATATCTCTCGAGGGTTCTTCATGAATTTCCTCACATTTTCTCTACGAGTTCCAACTAGAATCACATCAAATGAAAGTTTGGTGCTTAAGATACAATAGATTATTCTTGACGTTCTCTCTCATATAGCGATCCAAACTAACAGTGAGTGCGATCTCTTTACGTATAGTCTGAACGAGAGTGATCTAGTCTTTGGGCTCTTCATGAAAGTTGTTCATGATATGACCAATGTATTCCATTAAATCAACACTAAGAATCCGAAATATAATAAAATAGTAATGTCTTAAAATTTATAATAAAATATTAATATGACACTATGAAATTAAAAGAGATAGTAACCTATACGTAAGACATGATCACTTTATAAAATATAATTATCTTTAATTTGAATATTTTCATATTATTAATATAATTCTGGTATATATTTGATTGTATGCACTTCGACGGGACGACATTCGGTTCTGACAATAAAGTTAAATTTAAAATTATCATAATTACCAGAAAATATATTGATTCTAGAAATATAAATATAAAAAATTATTGATGCATAGATGTTGAGATTAAGTCAATCTAATGATTTTTGGGACAATTTTTACTTGACAAAAAATAATTTAAAAAATTAAACTAAAATTACTATAATTTGTATCATCTCTTAATTAACTTATGTTTGAAATTTCATCTCAATTAAACACCATTTAGATCCCTTAGATGTTGATATTAAGTCGATCTAAAAAATTTTTAGACAATTTTACTTGACAAAAAATTAATTAAAAAAAATAAACTAAAATTATTATAATTGTATCATCTCATATTTAGCTTATGTTTGAAATTTCATCTCAATTAGACACTATTTAGACACCTTAGATACACCATATGTGAGAGGGGAAGTTAAAAAAAAAAGGCCTGCCACGGACCGGACCGTGGCATAGCGGCATGCCGTTGCGGCACGGTGCGAGTTGGCCAAACTGCACAGTACCGTGCTCAAAAAACACAAACTCCCGTTGCACTTAGAATCTGTTTGTTGCATGTAAAAATTCCACCGAGATTTTTTTTTTAAATTTCCTTTATTGAGTTATTTGATATCTTTGAAAACTTAAATCTGAAAAACTTTACCATAAAATTTTAGATTTTGACATTCGCGGTAAAAATTTGGACGTCGGACGTTGATCATCGGGTGCCGAATATTAGACGTCGGACGTCAATCATCGAGCACCAGACGCCATTGTTTCTGTCCTACTATTAGCATAGGGATAACTAGCTGTGGGGGTGGTCGTGCCATTAATACTAGAGTGGTGAGCCATACCGTAGTTTGGGGGGGTAGAGGCGAGGACTTGGCTTTAAATGGAACATGACTGTTCAGTGATGATGGGCTCAAGGGCCGCCTCCACCTATTTTGAGCTGGATGTCAGTGACTTGAAGGGCCAAGGTCATGGCTTTAGTGAGTCGGACCCTCAAAGTTTTGCCTTCAAGGGCTGTTGCTAGGTAGTGGGGGAGACTGCTGAGTGTTGCCCCTAATCTCTAACCCTGACGAGTTAAGTGAACTAGCTTCAATAGTTCGAAATGGCCGTACCCATCCATAATCTTCTCAAGATGAAGATATCCAAGGCATATTGTATCATCCCTAGCTAACTATGTGCTTAATTTTCATGTATGCGCTTGTCGTTTGGTGATGGTGTCGTGATTCGCAGGGAAGGTTGGATGGACATAGGTTAAGTTTGTCTTGATTCGCAAGGGAAGATTAGGATGGACGTAGGTTTAAGTTTGTCTCACAACATGTGGTTAGGAGGGGGACTTCTATAAATATCTCTCATAAGTACTCAGGGCTGGTTGGACCTGCACTCTACTCTCAACTATTGTCCCTTTAATAGGGTGGTTACATATTGTTGGGCGTATATTCCCCTTTGAGCCCCGCGAGGGGCCCACCTCCGCACCTGTGTGGGTGGCGGAGGCATCACCAACGCGCCCTGCATGTTGGCGATGATGGCCGCGTCAGTGCGCAGGGCGCTGGCGGGCGCGGCACATCGCTAGCACGCGAGGCACGCTGCTAGGGCGGTTACTGCCACGCGGCAGCAAGAGCAAGCGGCAACCGCAACCTTCCAGCCTCCTCCGTGGCAAGGCGACCTCCCTCTACCCCCCCTCTCTCCAGCCCTCCACCATCTCCCTATAAATATTGTAACGTCGCGACCGTTCGGATCTGATTTAACGGGTTGTGTGTGCAGTGCTCATGACCAATGTGGGGTCATAGAGCCTGTTTGTGGCCTTTGTGCCTTGCGTGGGTGTCGTGGGCCATAGCTCTCAGCCCATTAAGCCCACAGGTTTTCTGGTGAAGAAGGCGACGGGTGTGTCGTCGCGTTTTGAACGCGCGGCATTCCTACGTCGCAATTCACCAACTGCCTTTCCTGGTGCGCGGGCGATTGGCGACAGTCAGGTCTATCGCGTTTAAGGTGTTTTAAATGCGACGTCTGCCTCCATCGCAATTTTGACTGTTCATTAATTGCTCTGTTTCGTCCAAAAGAGCAGAGGAACTCTGTTCGGCGGGGTGAGGGAGTTTGTTGTGTGGCGTTCCCAGGTGATTTCAAGCGTCTAGGGGTTCGTGCGGCACGGGTTGCCATGCGCCGGTGGTGTGGTGTTGTTCGTGTTTTGCGGGCTCTCCGAGCTGGTAGGGAGACTTCCTCTTTTATTTTAAGGTAATTTAATTGGTTACAACTTTTAAAGCATGATAAAAAAGCATGTGTTGTTTAGCTTTCGTTTTATAAGCTTATGTATGAGTTGCACAGTGTGTTGGAGTGGTTTTTTGGAAGAGGAAGAAGGGTTCAGTCGCTTGCCTGAGAAGGCGACGGACTGAACCGTCATCACATGTTGTTTTGGAACATGACACCTTGGGTTGTCGCACATCATGTGTTCGATTGGGTTGGACCGACTGGTCTGGACGTGACCACTGACTCGTCGTGTTCTTGTTGAACACATCGGTGTTGTCCGTCGCGGTTCTGTGTACAGTTAATGTGGTCTTTGTCGTGACGTATCATCCCGTCACGATTGCGCTTTGACTATCGGTGTGACCGTTTGGCCTGAAGGCGACGTATCGGTCGTCGCGGTATGGTCGCGACACTGGGCCCTATCGCGTTAGCTTTGAATCGTGTCTAGGCAAGTCGTCGCGTTCTTATAGGCGACGCCTATGTCTGTCGCGTTCATATTCCGAGAGGTGTTTGTAGTGGTTGGGCAATGATGGTCCTATGTAGACCTAGCCTTGGATATTTAAGGTTGTTTAAGTTATTCTAAGATGGTTTTGTTAGTAAAACATGTTATTGGCTTAATGTTTGGATCATGATTAGTTAGTGCAGTAGTTAATTATGGTATTATGCTAATTATGTGGTTAATGTGCATTGTGGTTTAGTGTTGCTATGGAGGTCATGAGATGACAACTTGATAGGCAAGATTATTAGTGTTTATGTGGTTCATGTGTATAGGTGTATGGCTGCTTGGAGGTCACATGGTGACCTGTGATGAGCTAATTAAGGTATAGGTACCGTGGTATAAATTTTACAGTTTTGTTAAATGACCATTGGTTTGTGTGTTTGCCGAGTTTGGTGGTCCGGCTCCTATTCCGGAATGCACTTCAGTCGGGTACCCCAGGTTTCTTTGTGAGCCAGGCACGTTGGTTTGTTATGCTCTGGGGTCTCCTGGTATGGTGTGTACCATAGAGGTCTTGTCGTTTTCCCGGACACCCTCACTCTTGTGATTTGAGTTGTACGTTCGGCGGAGAGAAAGACGATAGGGGCAGCGACTCGTGTGTGGGGTGTGCGGTTTGCTTGTAGCGTGCTCGTGGTTGGGGGTACGTGACACCAGTAGATGTACTAGGCCCCAACTAGTCCTATTTTTCCCACTGCCTCACTTTAGGGAGCTTAGGCCAGAGTCTCTAAAGGTGCCAGACATGGGCCTGCAGTTATGTGTGGTCTGCAGGTGTGGTGTTAGTTGGTCTCCACTATTCTTTGACTTTACTGTGTGGTTGTGGAGCGGCAGTTGGACCTTTCGTCCGTGACTGCGAGACTGAGAGGTGGGTTCTTGTGCTGTGTTGACTGAGTTGGATACTGGCGTCATGGACTAGTAGTATGTTCCCATGTGGTGGTGTTGTTCTTTTCGACTCGTACTTTGTTAGTGGTTTTGGCTTATGAATGGTGACTCACAGATTGTGGTTGACGCGTTGTGGGGTGCCTTGTCAGCAGCACAGTTGTGTTGTAGTTTGGTGGTGGTATCTCATGGTAATAGGTACTTGTACCCTTCGTGGTAACTGTTTGTTGTAGTACATGTGTACTAGGCTTTCAGGTGTTAGGGTGGAGTTGTGTTTCGTGGAGGTCGTGTTGTAGGACCTTTTGCTGTTGTGTTGCACCCTTTTAGACGATAGTCTTCTGGTGTGTTATGGTTTAGGGTATAGTGTACTAGCTCCTCGTTGGCACTCCTGTTACCCTTGTATCTAAGGTTGCCTGTGAGGCTTGTGGCCTAGGCAATGTTGTTGTTGTGGTCTGGTGTTTCTGCACCAGTCCTCTTGGTTCATTAGTTTCTGCAGGTTGTGTTATATAGTTGGTTATTTAATGGTAGTTTAATTATGTTTAATGTGATTATGATGTGGTTGGCTAACGGTGTTGCCGGTGAGAACCTTTATGGTTGAGGTCCCTTCAATTTCTAGTTTTGTTTTGGGAGGTCCATTTACGAGCCAGTGAATTGGTGAGGCTCACTCCCTTACTGTTCTTTTCAGGTGTTACAGTGTATTGGCTCGCAATGGCGTTGTGGCAGACTTGTACCACTAGCAGTTGAGTCGTATAGTTATGGTGTGAGCTTGTGCTCTCTCGGAGTATGCCCCGGTAGTTGTACTTTTTCTCTTGGACATGTAATAATGTATTGGGACAATGTAAAGTGTTGTGAATGAATATGAGAACATGTACTTTCTTGTATCTTATATTCTTGTGGTTGTCTTTTATATTCTTACTCGACACTTGTGTGAGTTATTATCCCTGGCGAGACTTCGGTCTGTTCGCAGTAGGCGCGTTGGATATGGAGCCTTATGGGCAAAATATTCAGGGTCGCTATAGTTGGTATCAGAGCATGGTCCAGTTAGAATTGAAAAGACAATATGGTTACAATACCCCAAGACATGGTTTAATGTCCACTGCTAGGGTAGTAAGTTTGCAATTTTGTGTGATTTCTTGTGTGGTTTTCACGTGAATTTTTGGCATGTGAATTGTGTGCATAGTTGGTCAGCTTGGCAGTATTGCTAGTAGTAGCAGAGGAAATGGGTGTGGTTGGTAATGGGTAGCTTGTTGAGTTATGCTAGTAAGTTGGTTTATTGTAGAAAAGTATGATTGTGTAGAGATTTTCAGTTGCGGAAAATTGAAGAAATGGTAAGTTTAGTTATGATATTCAGTAAGGATAGAGTTATGTTTTGAGAAAGATATTATTAGTATGATCAAAGTGTTCTAGCAAGATAGAGAATCAGCAGAGACAGGTATGAGGTAATGGTCATGAATAGTATAAAAGGAAGATATTGCAAAAGTAATTGTATAATAGAGTTACATCGGGATTAGTACTGCAGTGTGGAATAGTGGATGTTAAGATTGTTAAATGAAAGATGTGTGATTGAGAAATTCAACAGAGATAATTGATATGTTTAAAATTTGTGTCAGTAAGTGTTAAGAAGTAATTTGGATAATAATGTGGTTTGTGATATGGAAGATTTTGAATGATAAGTGAGTCAGATCGGCTTCAGGTAAGGTATTAATAAACAGAGGAGTAGTGATTTGTGGCAGTAAGGTTAAATATGCTTTGTGATAGAAAATGATTATAGCATAGAAAGTTTGAAAGTAATGTACAATAATTGATGATGGTAATAGGAAGTTTGTATAATGATCAGTATAAGGGTGTATAGAGGTGAGTAGTTGGGTGAAGAGAGAGTAGGGAAGATCAATGTTTAGTTTAATTTTTTTGAAAATTTCGAAGCACAGATATTATTAGATAGTGACATTTTGTGAGGATCACCAGAAGGATTTCTTTGAAAATTCAGTGTTAAAGACCAGATCATAATATTAGTTTTTTGGTATTTGAGGAAAAGAGAGGTAAGTTATTGAGAACTGATAGGGAATGTCAGGTTGAAAATAGAGAAGCCAGATTGTGAAAGATTAAAGTAAAGTTTTGAATGGAAGGGCTAGTATGAGTTGGTTGTAACAGTTGTGTTTTCAGTACTTAAGAATAGAGCAGTTAATGCAAAGAAATTGGAAAGTAATGCTCATATTATAAAGCAATAGTGTTGTTTCTGCTGGAGCAAGTAAGTTTCGGCCTAAACCGAACAAGGTGGGACCCAAGGGGCGATGGCGACACGTTGGTGCTGGCGAGACCGAGCTCTGACCTGCAAAACCACCGAGGGACCTCGGTGGGAGAGACCTCCGACGCTCAAGTCAGATCAGGAGGTCGGCGCAAGAGAGTTTCAGTGCTGGGAATAGCGTACCTTTTTCATGCGGGTGTCTCTCCCTTTTATAGGGACCGGGGCGGGCTGGATCACCGGTGGTGACTTGTGGACGTGCCCATGGCCTCATCCTAAATTCTCGCGAGATAGAGTTATTATAGCGATACGTCGCGTTCCCAACCGAGCTGTGTTTTTAAGAAACCCTGGTAGAACAGAGCTTTCACAAGCTCTGCTCGGCCAGGGGAAGTTTTGCTCGAGGGATTCTGGGCGATTCGAGCCCGTGGACCTCGGTTGGTCGTGTTCTCGCCGCGAGGATCGCGTGTGGAGTGGGAGAAACGCCAAGTTATCGCCCGTTTAGGTGTTCTTCATCAAGGTAGGAGATTCTACCCTTTTCTTCGTGGAATCGCTATGTGTGAGTCATGTGATGTATTTACGCTTTAAGAACCGTAGATGGCATGCTAGGACATCACAATGAGCAACGAAAATGATTAGAAAACTATGTTTGGCAGGGTTTCTAGGGTTTTCTTGCGAAGGGAACCCAGATAGGGGTTTTTCCGCCTGCGAAGGCGACGGTCCTCCCCTATCGCGATCTAATCGCGACAGGACGATATGTCCGTTCGCTCTCTTGATTGCGACATGTCGGGGCGTCGCTATCTGAACGCGACCTGGCCTCTGTCGCGATCACAGCCGAGAGTTGCTATTTGCATACAAATGTTAATGTATGTATCTGTTACTGTTTAACCAATGCATGGCATGGTTAACCGATGTGTGTAGGGGTGGTTTGTGGTGCTTTGGCATTTGTTGCGCTCCGCAGGAGTGTTGTTCACATGGTGAGCTACAGGCTCACGTGGTTGTGTGTGTGACTGGTTTCAGTGACCCGTATGTGTTCACGTGGTTTGCGTAGCGTGCACGAGTTTCTGTGTGCGTGGCAGGTAGTGTTACGCCTTCCGTGGTTACCTCTACAGTTGGGAGCCCCAGGTTCCGAGGTGAGCCAGGCACGTGGGTGTGCTCAGGGTTTATCCCAGTGCAGTGGTACCGTCAGGGTCTTGTCGTCTTCCTGGACACCCTCGCTCTCGAGGAGAGTTGTCCGTCCGGCTGAGGAAAGATGGCAGTGGGACAGTGACTTGTGAGAGTTTGTGTTTAGTCACTTGTAGCGTGCTCGTAGTTGGGGGGACGGACACCAGAGACGTACTGGACCCCAGCTAGTCCTCTTTCCAGTGCCTCACTTTAGGGAGCTTAGGTTGGAGTCCCTAAAGTGACAGGCATGGGCCTGCGGGGTGTGACCTGCAGGTGTGTGGTTTGGTTGGTCTCCACATTCTTGTTTGGTTTAGTGGAGCGGCAGCTGGACCTTTCTCCGTGGCTGCGAGTCTGAGACGTAGACCTGTGTGTTTGTCCGGGTTTGTTGCTCGTGTCGCGAGCCAGCTACGCGACCCGAGTTTGGCGTTTACCTACTTTAGCTCGTACACCTGTTTGGTTTTTTTCCATTTATTTAGTAAGTCACATTGAGGACAGCAGATGGTAAGTAAATTACAGCTTTAATATCTTGCTTAGATAATTCTATAATTTGCTATAGAGTAGCTTCCTGCTTAGTTACTTGAGTTGAAGTTTGCTTGGTTTCTTTGGGGAGTTTCCCTATTGAGCCAGTGACTAGTGAGGCTCACCCCTCCCCCCCTACTCCTTTCAGTGAGGGAGAGCAGAGGCTTCCCAACCGTCTTCTAGTTCCGGGCCGCACCGTATAGGAGCAGGGTCTGCGCCACCTCCAGCAGTGTAATTTTCTCTCTTTGTACACCTCGGGGTATGCCCCAGGTTCTGTTGTAATAGGTTTATGGTTTTAGTTGAGAAACTGGCTATGTAAATCCCATGTAAATATTTGTGGATGGAAAGTTTACTTCTGTTCTGTGTTTCCTTTATATTTCTACGGACATGTGTGAATGATATCCCTTGCGAAGCTTCGCTCGTTCGCGGGAGGCGGAGTCGTGTCAGGCTCGTTATCAGGTTAACGGGTTTGAACGATGTGGTCCGTCACAGTTGGTATCAGAGCAGTCCGTATAAATGTTAAGGAACAGGAAATTTACATAGCCTAATCTCTACTTAAACCCACTGCTAGTTGTTGACCCTGAGTTTTTGTGTTGATATGTGTTGTATTGTGTGGTTGGAAAATTGTTTGTGTAGTGATCAGAAATGGCAGATCAGAGAGTACCCAGAGGATGATGAGCGGATATGGGAAAGTCTTATGGAGATCCGTATGAGGATGGATCAGCCAGGACCCGCACCGCCAGCAATACCAGTTGTTGAGGAGGCAGTGCCAGCAGCCCCAGTTTTACCCCAAGTAGGAGTTGAGGTACCTCTTGTAGTACCTGTGCACCCTGCAGTACCAGTGAGGCCAGCTACCGCAGAGGATCCCACAGCTCTTGTGGAGAGGTTTCTGAGGTTACAGCCCCCTACTTACTCAGGTGGCCCTAACCCAGATACTGCAGAGCATTGGATACTGAGATCGAGAGGGTATTTGTGACTATGAGGTGTCCGCAGAAACAGAGTCATTCTTGCTATTTATCAGTTGAGGGATTTGCTCAGGAATGGTGGAGGCTCAAGTTGCAGACTGTTTTTGCAGGAAGACAGAAGATGGAATTACTTGGCCAGAGTTTCTAACGGTTTAATGACACGTTGTTTCCACTACAGATCCAGCAAGCAAAGGGAGCAGTTTAGAACTTTACAGCAAGGGAGATTGTCTGTGCTGGAGTATCAGATGAGATTCATGGCATTGAGTAGATATGCCCCTTATGTGGTGACCGATCATGCAATAATGGTGGAGTATTTTATTAGGGGATTGAGGTCTGAGTTGCAGGATGCAGTAGCTCCACTGATGTGCAGGACAGTAGAGGAGGCGGCACAGCGGCAACTGTGTTGGAGAGGACTTTGCAGGCTAGGCAGAGTCAGTCTCAGGTGGGAGGTTCGGGCAGCTTTCGACTTCCCCAGCAGTCGCAGGCATCAGCAAAGGAAGGCACCCTCAGGAAGCATCATCGTCTGGGATAGCAAAATGGGGTAAGCATACAAATTCTTCCAGAGGAGGACGAGGCAGAGGCAAGCAACAGGTTTTCCGCAAGGTGGTTTTCAGCAGGGGCGTGGCTACAGGCCACCGGTTCCAGAGGAGTCCCAGCAGAGTACCGCAGGTCAACCCGCAACTTTTCGGGAGGTCATATGTTATGCTTGTGGTCAGCCGGACATTATGCCAGGATTGTCCGTCTCGAGGATATGGTTATGGCAGGGGGACTCAGCAACAGCAGCAGACATATCAGCCATCAGCAGAGAGAGTAGAGGACCCCTTATCAGAAAGGAGGTCGAGGTCGGGTGATGGCAATCACCAGGCGTAGGCAGAAGCATCAATCTCATTGAAGGTATATTACCGATCTTTGATTTCTCAGCTAGAATATTAATTGATCCGGTGCTTCTCATTCATTTATTTCCGAAGATTTCTTGGATAGTCTGGCTCATCCCATAGCAGAAAGGCAGTGTGAATTGGTGGTTGAGGTTCCTACCGGTGATTTTATGCTTACTTCGTGTTATTTTGATGAGGTCCCATTGTGATTCATGGGAATCATGTTGTCGGCAAAGTTGTATGCTTTGCTTTAAAGGATATGATTTGATTCTGGGTATGGATTGGTTAGAGGCTTATGGTGCTCTGGTAGATTGTAGAAAGAAGAGGTCAGGTTTTGTAGACCTGATGGAATAGCTTTTGATTTCAAGGTATGCCTTTTCTCTTCTAAGTTTATCATTTCTGCGCTCAGGGCTAGAAGATTAATTAATGCAGGATGTGTAGTGTATCTTGCTTCTGTGAGTCTGGTTGAGTCTCATAATCATTAGAGTCGTGCCAGTGGTTAGAGAATTTATAGATATTTCCAGAAGAGTTTTGGGGCTAGCGCGCGCGCAGAGAGGTAGATTTCACTATTGAATTAGAACCAGACTGTATGCCGATCTCAAGGCACCGTACAGGATGGCACCAGCAGAACTAAAAGAGTTAAAGAAGCAGTTGTAAGAGTTATTAGAGAAAGGTTCATTAGGCCAAGTCCCTCACCTGGGGGCACCAGTGCTATTTGTTAGAAGAAGGATGGTTAGTTGAGGATGTGTATAGATTACCGACAGTGAACAAGGTTACCATCAAGATAAGTATCCGCTACTAAGAATAGATGATTTGTTTGACCAGCTTCAGTAGCAAATGTTTCTCCAAGATTGATTTGAGATCAGGATATCATCATTAAGAATTAAGGAAGAAGACATTGAAAAGTCAGCTTTCAGGACCAGGTATGGACATTATGAATTTGTAGTAATGCCATTTGGGTTGACAATGCGCATCAGCATTTATGAACTTGATGAATAGGATATTTCATCCGTATCTGATCAGTTTATAGTAGTTTTCATTGGTGATATTTTGATATATTCAGCATCAGAAGAGGAGCATGCAGCTCATTTAAGAATCCCTTGCAGGCATTGAGAGAGCATCAGTTGTATGCTAAGTTCAGTAAGTTTGAATTCTAGCTGAAAGAAATACAGTTTTTGTGTCATGTGATTTCTGGTGAAGGAGTTGCTGTGGATCCAGCAAAAGTGGAAGCAGTGTTGAAGTGGGCAGAGCCAAAAACAGTGTCAGAGATCAAAGTTTTTTGGGTCTTGCAGTTATTATAGAAGATTTATTCAAGATTTCTCTAAAATAGCAGCCCCAATGACCAAGTTGACCAGGAAGGGAGTTTTCTTTGTGTGGTCTTCTGAGTGCATGCGCAGCTTTGCTGAATTGAAAAAGAGCTTACTACAGCACCAATATTAGAAATTCCTTCAGGAAGTGGTGGTTTTGTGATATATACAGATGCATCCAGAAGAGGATTAGGGCGTAGTATTAATACAGCATGGAAAGTGGTTGCTTATGCTTCCAGGCAGTTAAAGAAACATAAAGAGAATCCGACTCATGATTTAGAATTGGCAGCGGTAGTATTTGCTTTGAAGATCTGGCGGCATTACTTATATGGAGAAAGATTTGAAATATTTTACAGATCATAAGAGCTTGAAATATATATTCTCACAGAAAGATTTGAATTTAAGGCAACGCAGATGGATGGAATATTTGAAAGATTATGACTTCAGTTTGGGATATCATCCGGGTAAAGCAATGTTGTGGCAGATGCACTGAGTAGAAAAGCTGTTATGAATCAACTTATGATCAGAGAATGGAAATTATATGAGAGATAACAGATAATCCTATATATGCCAAATAGTCAGCAGAGAGCAGTGTTGGCGAATAGTGCAGTTGAACCTCTCTTTACAGACAGGTAGTTGAAGCCCAGAAAGTAGATGAGAATTGGCCTGATATTCTAAGAATGGAGGAGGTAATTTGGGCCATGATAATGTAGTCAGATTAAAAGGCCGAGGTATGTTCCAGCTGATTGCGGAATTAGACAGAAAGTGTTAGAGGAGGCCCACAGGTCAAGATATACTATTCATCCAGGCAATACTAAGATGTATCAGGGATGAAGGGTTTTTTACTGGTGGCCAAACATGAAAAGAGAAATTGCAGAATTTATAGCAGAATGTGCCGTCTGTCAGCAAGTAAAAGCAGAACATCAGCGACCAGAGGTTTGTTGCAACCTTTGCCCATACCACAGTGGAAATGGGATGATATAGCTATGGATTTTATAGTAGGTTTGCCCAGCTCAGCAGGTCACAATGGCATTTGGGTTTTTGTTGATACTGACTAAAGTTTGTAGATTGTTACCGGTTATATGTCATGGTCAGTGGTAGGCTAGCCAATTATATGTGGAAAGAATAACACCATTGCATGGAATTCCGATTACTATTGTTTCAGATCGAGATCCAAGATTCACCTCAGGTTTTGGAGAAGTTTGCAAGGGTAATGGCACTGAGTTAAGATAGTTCAGCCATCATCCGCAACACAGATGGACAGACCAGAAATGACCATCCAGACAATAGAAGATATGTTGAGGGCATGTTGCTTGTTTGGGGAGGAATATGGGAACATCATTTGAGTATGGTTGAATTTGTATATAATAACAGTTATCAAGCAAGTATGGAATGGCACCCTATGAAGCATTATATGGCAAACCATGCAGACACCATTAATTGGCATGAGGTGGAGAGAGGCAAGTTCTGGGTCCGAGTTAATCAGGCAATGTGCAGAAACTTAAGTTTATTAAAGAAAAACTTCAGATAGCACAGAGTCGACAGAAGAGGTTGCTGACAATAGACGTAGACCATTACAGTTTGAGGTGGGGGATTATGTATTTTTGAAGGTTTCTCCTACTAAAGGTGTATTTAGATTCAGCAAGCGAAGCAAGTTGAGCCCCAGATATGTGGTCCATTCCAGATAATAGAAAGATTAGCGAGACGCTTACAGGTTAAATCTGCCAGCAGACTTCGCAGATGTTCATAATGTGTCCATGTTTCAATGCTCAGAAAATACATTGAAGATCCGTCCCAATGATCAATTCCAGAGGAGTGAATTAAAGCCAGACATGACTATGCCAGAATATCTAGTACAGATCACAGCCGCAATAACCCAAAGCTCAGGAATAGAATATTGATTTAGTGAAAGTCAGATGGGAAAAACAAACGGCTGTGAAGCTACTTGGGAACTAGCAGAGAAATGATGAAGATGTATCCATATTTTGTTTGAGTAAGCTTTTAATTCTTTTAGGTGATAGTACCCTGTTAGTTTTTTAAAATTTTTTTTTTTTTTGATATTAGATTCCGCTTTAAATTTTGAGGACGAAATTTCTTTTAGGTGATAGTAATGTAGCTAATCGCGTTCCCAACGGAGCTGCGTTTTTAAGAAACCCTGGCAGAACAGAGCTTTCACAAGCTCTGCTCGGCCAGGGGAGGTTTACTCGAGGGATTCTGGCGATTCGAGCTCGTGGACCTCGGTTGGTCATGTTCTCGCCGCGAGGATCGCGTGTGGAGCGGGAGAAATGCCGGTTTCGCCCGTTTAGGTGTTCTTCATCAAGGTAGGAGATCCTAGCCTTTTTCTTTGTGGAATCGCTATGTGTAGTCGTGTGATGTATTTACCGCTTTGAGAACCATAGATGGCATGCTAGGACATCACAATGACAAGGAAATGGATTAGAAACTATGTTTGGCAGGTGTTTTTTTGGGTTTTTTGGCGAAGGGACCTGGATAGGGTTTTTCGCCTGCGAGGCGACAGTCCCCCGTCTCCCCCTGTCGCGATCTGATCGCGACAGGACGATACGTCGCGTTCGCTCTCTTGATTGCGACTGTCAGGCGTCGCTATCTGAACGCGACCTGGGCCTCTGTCGCGATCACAGCCGGGTTGCTATTTGCGTACAAATGTAATGTATGTATCCGTTACTGTTTAACCAATGCATGCATGGTTAACCGATGTGTGTAGGGGTGGTTTGTGGTGCTTTGGCATTTGTTGCGCTCCTTGGGAGTGCTATTCACATGGTGAGATACAGGCTCACGTGGTTGTTGTGTGACTGGTTTCAGTGACCCGTATGTGTTCACGTGGTTTGCGTAGCGTGCACAGATTTCTGTGTGCGTGGCAGGTAGTGTTACGCCTTCCGTGGTTACCTCGTCAGTTGGGAGCCCTAGGTTCCGAGGTGAGCTAGGCACGTGGGTGTGCTCGGCGTTTGTCCCGGTACAGTGGTACCGTCAGGGTCTTGTCGTCTTCCTGAACACCCTCGCTCTCGAGGAGAGTTGCCGTCCGGCTGAGGGAAAGACTGCAGTGGGACAGTGACTTGTGAGAGTTTATGTTTAGTCACTTGTAGCGCGCTCGTAGTTGGGGGGACGGACACCAGTAGACATATTGGACCCCACTAGTCCTCTTTCCAGTGCCTCACTTTAGGGAGCTTAGGTTGGAGTCCCTAAAGGTGACAGCATGGGCCTGCGGGTGTGACCTGCAGGTGTGGTGGTTTGGTTGGTCTCCACAGTTCTTTTTTTGGTTTAGTGGAGCGGCAACTGGACCTTTCGTCCGTGGCTGCGAGGGCTGAGAGGTAGACTTGTGTGTTTGTCGGGTTGGTTTTTGGTGTCGCGAGCCAGGCTACGCGACCCGAGTTTGGAGTTTACCTACTTTAGCTCGTACACCTGTTTGTTTTTCCGTTTATTTAGTACAGTCACGTTTGAGGACAGCAGATGGTAGTAAATTACAGCTTTAATATCTTGCTTAGATAATTCTATAAATTGCTATAGAGTAGTTTCCTACTTAGTTACTTGATTTTGAGTTGTGGTTTGCTTGGTTCTTTGGGGGAGTTTCCCTATTGAGCCAGTGACTAGTGAGGCTCACCCCCCCTACTCCTTTTAGGTGAGGAAGAGCAAGAGGCTTCCCAACCGTCTTCTAGTTCCCGGCCGCACCGTAGCGGAGCAGGGTCGGCGCCACCTCCAGCAGTGTAATTTTCCTCTCTTTGTACACCTCGGGGTATGCCCCAGGTTCTGTTGTACAGGTTTTATAGTTTAGTTGAGAAACTGGCTATGTAAATCCCATGTAAATATTTGTGGAATGGAAAGTTTACTTCTGTTCTGTGGTTTCCTTTATATTTCTATGAACATGTTCAATGATATCCCTTGCGAAGCTTCGGCTCGTTCGCGGGAGGCGGAGTTGTGTCAGGCTCGTTATCAGGTTAACGGGTTTGAACGATGTGGTCCATCACAGTTATTTGTGGCAGGTATGGCTGGAGGGGTCCCGGATACTTCGGGCCGGCTATCGTGGTGCGACCCGCAGCCATGATCCTCTGGCCTTGCCGTTATTGGGACTTCCCATTATGGCGTGCGAAGCAGTTAGCGTGTGTGTGGCCCGTGATTCACGGGCCCTTCCAATCATAAGGGCGCAGGTCTAAATGGAGTAGTACAACCAAGCATTCCCAACTAACAGTTGCAGATGGATTTGTCTTGATCGCACGCTTAACCATGGTGGGTCTCTCCGAGGTCAAGGGATTGGGAGCCACCTCGGAGGGCGTAATAATATCTGACCGATCAGCTGAGGACGACAGAGGTCGTCGACGTACTTTTCCTGGAAAAAAACCCTGATACCACTTGGCCGGACGCCGGTCAGACAGAGCTATGCTTGGAGACCTATCGACATTCCTTGAGCGTCGGTAGGTCGGAAGTGACGACCCGTATCACTGGCCCCCCGGGTTCTCCTCGAGACGAACACTTGGATCAAGGAGAAGCCATTCAATAACTCGTCAATTTTTTTTTCTCTGATGAAGTTTGCCGGACCAGAACGTACCTCCATTAAAGCAGTGCCGCCCTGCCAGACGCGATCACATCACGTACCCGCCATAATGGCGCTAGTGGTCTCATTGGGTAACGTACCTACCTGCCATAATGGCAGTATCGTCGCGTCACTGCCTCGACTCCTCCGCTAATGATGGCGCTCGTCGATGGTTACAAACGTTATGGATCTAGGTTATCTTTTTCTGACCGACCGTCTTTGACACGTGGTGAGATCTCGACTGTCCGATTCTCAACATCCTTCCGATCGTCTGATCAAATCGGCTACCCTGGGCCTATAAATACCGGGTTGCTGCTCAAAAGGCCGCCTTCCACTTTCGCGCGAGCAGCTTACAAGCGACCCTTCTGACGCTTGCCGACGACTCGACGTCCCCCGATTCACTGGTCCAGAACCTCACCTGCTCACCCCTGCTTGCTTCCTTCCGAGGTAAGCAATGAGTACCTCGCCTACTCATTCTTCTTCCGAGGTTTCTTCCTCGTCTTCTACCTCATCACCTGATAGCGATAGGACCACCAACGAGAAACCTGACACCTTCTGCCTGAACCCTGACACCCTGGTGTCGGGCCCCATCGAGGACTCATTTTTTCCTGGAGTCGGCCCAGCAACTATGTTCCTTGAATGCCTTCGGCCCACCCCTCTGGTGCTCATCGTCAAGCTGACAACGTGGCCGAGGCAATGTGTGAGACTACTCTCGATACTTTCGCTGGATAGAGAGCCACCCAGGACTCTCTCTTCCTGTTGATGCTGTCATCTTTGCCAACCGACAACTTCGAGCTCACCACGTCATGGAGGGGGGGGGGGTTTGTATCTATTCCGAGGCAATCCGAGCTGGCCTCCGATTCCCCTTCCATCCTTTCACTGTTTTCTTACTCCTGGAGCTAGGAATCGCTCCTACTTCGCATTGACCCCTAACTCCGGCATCGATTGTTGGGTTCCTAGCTGTTTGTATCTCGGCTGGGGTCCCTCTGACCCTGCGCCTTTTCCTCTATTGTTTTTCTATCAAGCCATTCGGTGATTGGCTATATTTCTCAGCCAGAACTAGTCGGCACATCCTCGGCCGACTTCTGACCTCTGTTCATAACTGGAAAAGGAACTTCATCTTTATCTATTGCCCCCTCGGGTGGCCTTTCCTGATCATATGGTCAGAAAATTAATATCCGAAATAAGGCGTTTGGATCGCCGAAGCTTAGTGCATCCGAGCTCTCGGACTTTGCGTTTCTACAGTCGGTGGAGCCACCCGACCTGTTCGAACCATCCGAGAAGCTGTTCGAGCTAATCGCCGAAGGCACAAAAGGTCGTCGTCCATTCGTCAGACTCCTCAGTTTGTTTATAGTAATGGTCCTGACATTTTCTTTCTTGACAGCAATGGCCGACAAGGGCGTTTCCTCGGCTCCCACGGCACGGAAGGGGCCCTCTCTTTCCGAGCTGGCGCGAGGCAAGGTGCTCCCAAGGGGCAGAAAGGTCGCACCTCGCCCAGAGAAGCCCCCCGCGATCCCGAAGAGGCCCCGTTCGGGGACCCATTGGAAGCGGCCCTCGAGCACGGCTCGGCCCCCATTTCCCAACTAGAGAAAGAGGAGGAGAGGCCAGTGAAGCGTCCTAAGCCTCCAAAGTTGTCTCCGACGTCTATTCCCTCGGCGTCGACACAGGACCGCATTCAAGTGGACCCGGTCGTTTGGGGCCGTCAAGCTCTTCCTGCCGAGCTAAAGCGGATGCCTTAAACAAGACTCCACGCAGGCTGGTTGTCGACTTCTACTTTTTCGATCTTGAGCCAATGTCCCACATTGAGGCATTTATACATCGTGCCGAGGTGAAGAGGGTGTCTTCTGATAAGCGACTCACTGAGGCTGAAGAGAAAACTGCCTCTGAGAAGGCCCCTCCGACAGAAGGAGGCAGAGCAGGCGAAGAAGATCGAAGATGAGCTCCGAGCTACCCCAATTCGAGAGGACACGCTCCAGGCCGAGAAGTCGGTGCTTTCTGACGAGATCCAAGCCCACAAGAAAACAAAGGAGCAGACCACGCAGCTCGTAGCCGACGAGTGTGAGAAGACGATCGAGGAATATCGCGTGTCCGATGAACTCCAAGAGGAAGTCGCTGGCTTTTTTCGGGACGGCTATAACACATGTCTTGATCAGGTAAGGAGTTGTACCCCGACCTCGACTTGTTCGATGCCGCTCTCCCAGCCCGAAATGGCGAAAGCGACGAGGAGGATGCTAAGGTGGCCGCGATAGTGGATGAAGCGTTATCCACGGCCACCGAAAAGGCCATTGCGGAGGTGGCCGAGAATGTTGTTGCCGAGGACTAGCCTGTTCCTGAGACTGAGTTGGTCGGCTTAGGCAACCATCTTTTTGCCTCTCCAGCCTGTTGCCGAAAAGAATCGTAATTTCACTTTCTCTCATCAGGCATTCATTTTCCTATCCGTGGCTTTGATTTGTCGTCCGCTCATCGTATAACACGTCGTAACGACCTTGTTTGCTCGAGATAGAGTGTCGAAATGACCTTGTTTTATAAGAGTGCCAGAACGACCTCATTCATAGGTACAGTGTCGAAGTGACTTCGTTTTAAGAGTGCCGAAGCGACCTCGTTTACAAGTAGAGTGCCGAAGCGACCTCGTTTACAAGTAGAGTGCCGAAGCGACCTCGTTTACAAGTAGAGTGCCGAAGCGACCTCGTTTACAAGTTTCAAGGATAATAACCTCAGAGGTGTTCGGCATTCCATGTTCTCGGTATGGCCGACCCACTAAGGTCGGCTAGCCGATAAGCTCCATGGCCGAGATCTTCGACGACTCTGTACGGGCCTTCCCAACTGGCCGAGAGCTTGCCACCTGCTGACTTTGGGTTGGAGATGGCAAGTTTTCGTAGGACGAGGCTTCCTACACTGAGCGCCGAGGTCTGATGCTTGCGTCAAAACTCCTCTTCACCCTTCGTTGGTAAGTTTCCATCCTCGCCACGCATTGCTTCGTCACTCCTCGATCAAGTTCAGCTCGGCGCGTAGCGCGCTCTCATTATTCTCGTGGTCGAATCACGAGGACTCTTCCAGATGGTACAAGCTCTCCACAGGAGTCACAGCCTCTACCCTGAAAGCAAGTGCAAAGGGGGATTCTCGGGTGGCTTCTCGAGGCGTCGTCCGGTAGGTACACAAAACATGAGGAAGCTCGTCAGCCCATCTACCCTTGTGATCGTGTAATCTCATCTTCAATCCATCTAGGATGGTCCTATTAGTCACCTCGACTAGTCCATTAGACTGAGGATGAGAGACCGAGGAGAACCGATGGTCCACTTCGAGCATTTCACAATTGCGGCGGAACCTAGCGTTTGTCGAACTGCTTGCCGTTGTCAGTGATGATTGCTCGGGGAAGGCCGAACCTACATATAATATTCTTCCACACAAAATCCCAGGCGTTAGCATCTGTGATTTTCGCTAACGGCTCGGCCTCGACCCACTTAGTGAAGTAGTCGACTCTGACGATGATGAACTTTCGCTGACTCGACGATGGAGGGAACGGCCCTAGGATGTCCATTCCCCACTGGGCGAATGGCCACGGGGCGGTTATCGACATGAGCTCCGAGGGTGGCTGTCGGTCAATCCTGCCGAACAGCTAACACTGGCGGCAACTCTTTAGGTACCTCTCGGCGTCTTTCAACATGGTCGGCCACCAATAACCCTGTCGGTTTTCTTCGGACAAGGGACTGAGGACCTGCTGACTCCCGCATGTCCCCGTGCACCTCGCTGATGATCTCCTTTGCTCGACTTGGGCTCACGCACCGAAGGTGTGGATAGCTGAACCTCTCCGGACAAGTCGTTGCCATCAGGAAGAACCTCGTCACTCGCCTTCTCATCTTTGTAGCTTCTTCTCGATCATCTAGTAGCAGCCCGCTTCTGAGGAACTCCACCAGCGGGTCCATCCACGTCGGCCTGGCGTCGGCACACAACACTTCTGTGGATCCTATAGATGGCTTGCAGAGCTCTTCTACTAGTACGGATGACTCCAGTTCCCCTGAGACGACGCGTGGTTTCAATTCCCACAGACGGCGCCAAATGTTGTTGCTGGAGCAAGTAGGTTCGGCCTAAACCGAACAAGGTGGGACCCAAGGGGCGATGGCGACACGTTGGTGCTGGCAAGACCGAGCTCCGACCTGCAAACCATCGAGGGACCTTGGTGGGAGAGACTTCGGACGCTCAAGTCAGATCGGGAGGTCGGCGCAAGAGAGTTTTCAGTGCTGGAATAGCGTACCTTTTTTCATGCGGGGTGTCTCTTGTCTCTCCCTTTTATAGGGACCCAGCGGGCTGGATCACCGGTGGTGATTTGTGGACGTGCCCACGGCCTCATCCTAGATTCTCGCGAGATGGAGTTATGGGTGGCATGTACGCGGCTGTAGGGGTCCCAGATACTTCGGGCCGGCTATCGTGGTGCGACCCGCAGCCACGATCCTCGGGCCTTGCTGTTATTGGGACTTCCCATTATGGGCGTGCGAAGCAGTTAGCGTGTGTGTGGCCCGTGATTCACGGGCCCTTCCAATCATAAGGGCGCAGGTCTAAATGGAGTAAGTCCAACCAAGCATTCCCCAACTAACAGCTGCGGATGGATTTGTCTTGATCGCACGCTTGACCATGTGGGTCTCTCCGAGGTCAAGGGATTGGGAGCCGCCTCGGAGGGCATAATAATATATGGCCGATCAGTAGAGGACGATAGAGGTCGTCGACGTACTTTTCCCGGAAAAACACCCCTGATACCGCTTGGCCGGATGTCGGTCGGATAGAGCTATACTTGGAGACCTTCCGGCGTTCTTTGAGCGTCGGTAGGTCGGCAGTTGACGACCCGTATCAAGTGTAAACAAAGAATCAGGCAGAGCAGGTTATTGTGTCTAAAAAGGAGTATTTAGATTTTGAATTTTGTTAATGTTTCAGTGAAAGGTAACTGTGCCTTAAGAAAGGTTACAGTGTAAGTGGTACAGTAAGATTAGTCAGATAGTGGAATAATTGAGGGAAAATCATTGCCAAATAGTATTATATTCGATATGATTGTCAGTATAGCTTAAGTTCAGTGTTATTGATTAAAGAAAGAAAGAATGTGGCAGATTATATAATGATGATAGTCATATGGTTTCGGAAATGTGCAGTAAGAGTTTATGTGAAAATGTACAGTAAGTGATTCAGATGAATAGTGGAGTTTTATTATAAAGGTATTTCTAGAATTTGATGTGAAAGCTACAACAAGTCAGTTAAAGAATAGTGAGCAGATTAATGTATGGCAGAATAGAACAAAAAACAAGAAATGTATGGAAATTGAAATTGTTAAAGTCAATATATTGTAAAAATATAGAAAGGAAGAGTGTGATTAGTTAAGCAGTAAAGTATTTTGGATCAGATGGCACCTGATTGAGAAAGAGTTTGGTAAAGTCGAAGGCAGAATATGTGCATAATTAGTTGAGCAGTTCTATTTCCCGATAAAAGAGTACAGTGTCACAGCAATGAGATTGGATATTGTGAAAAGTTATGGATTTGATTTGTTGAGTCAGTCAGAGAATATTATTTAAATTATAGAAAGTATGTAATAAGAAAAGCATGTCAGTAACAGTATGGCAAGATTCAGAATTCAGTGTGGCACAAATAGAATTGAAGCATTAAAGAAAGCAGCTAAGGAAATCCAGGTATTTCCTCCTTGTGGTAATTAATTGGGTAAGATGATTTGATAAGTAAGTAAAGTCAGCTCAGTTAGAGTCAAAATAGTAGTGGAAACAAGAGAGATTAAAGATATAATGAAGCCGAAGACCGAATTTGTGAGATATTTTTGGCAAGTATCTGATGTAATCAGAGTAGCGTAGCGGAAGCATAGGAGATTCTTAACTACATGAGTTTAAAGCGTATACCAGATAAATATACAGAGATAGGAAATTCATATATGATATCTTGATTTTCTTCAAGAATTAATAGTTGAGAATATGAGAAAAGGTAAGACAGAGTAACATTGGCAATGATAGGCCTATAATGAATAGCACAAGGAATCAAGAATTTGAAGATGGTTTAATATGGCAGAGCATTTAAGGGTGCCAGTTTATGGTAAAGAGTTTTAAGTGAGTGAAGCGGTACAAAAGAATGTTGCAAACACAGATAGGAAAATGTGGAAGCGGATTGAGTCCAAAGAGATAAAGCGCCAACAGCAAGGTAGAATCGCCAACATTGAAAGTAAGAGAGTCAGATTGGCATTAAGCATAGCCATTGTGAAATGAATTAAAAAGAAAGGAAGCAGAACCGGTGCAAAAATGAATAGATAAAGTCAGTGAGCGCAGAATGGTTTGAAAAGCAAGCGCAGAGAAAGTGTATCCTACTTGTTCTGTATATGGTTTTATTTCTTTTTAGGTGATAGTCCGGCTTGCTGTGGTTTCGTTCTGAATGTCGAGGACGACATTCCTTTTTAGGTGATAGTAATGTAACATCGTGACCGTTCGAATCCGGTTTAACGGGTTTGTGTGTGTGGTGCTCATAACCAATGTCTTATAGAGCCTTTTTCGTGGCCTTTGTGCCTTGCATGGGTGTTGTGGGCCTTAGCTCTCAGTCAATTAAGCCCGCAGGTTTTCTGGTGAAGAAGGCGACGAGGTGTGTCATCGTGTTTTGAACGCGATTGCTTCCTACGTCGCAATTCACCAACCGCCTTTCCGGTGTGCGGCATGATTGGCGATGATCAGGTTTGTCGCGTTTAAGGTGTTTAAACGTGATGTCTGCCTCCGTCGCGATTTGACTGTTCATTATTGCTCTGTTTCGGCCAAACAGAGCATAGGAGCTCTGTCCGGCAGTGGGAGGTTGTGTTTGGCATTCCCTGGTCGATTCCGACTGCCAGGTGGTTCGTGCGGCTCGATTTCCACAAGAGAAGGTGTCTAGAACATGGGGGCTCCGGTGGTGTGGTGTTCTTCACGTTTTGCAGGCTCTCCGAGTTGGTAGGGAGACCTCCTCTTTTGTTTTAAGTTATTTAATTGGTTTACACTTTTAAAGCATGATAGAAAAGCATGTGGTAGTTTAACTTTCGTTTTATAGCTTATGTATGAGTTGCACAGTGTGTGGAGTGGTTTTTGGAAGAGGAAGAAGGGTTAGTCGCCTGCCTGAGAAGGTGACGGACTAAACCATCGCTTTTTGGTTTGGAACGCGACGCCTTGGGCTATTGTGTTCATGTGTTTCGATTGGGTTGGACGACCGGTCTGGATGTGACCACTTGACCCATCGCGTTCTTGTTGAACACGTCGTGTGGTCCGTCGCAGTTCTGTGTACGGTTTAATGTGATCTTTGTCACGACGTATCATCCCATCGCGATTAGCACTTTGACTATCGGTGTTGACCGTTTGGCCTGAAGGTGACGTATCGACCGTCGCGTTATGGTCGAGACACTGGCCCTATCACGTTGGGCTTTGAATCGCGTCTGGCAAATCATCGCGTTCTTTTAGGCGACGCCTGTGTCTGTCGTGTTTCATATTCTTAGATGTGTTTGTAGTGGTTAGGCTATGATGGTCCTATGTAGACCTAGCCTTGGATATTAAATTTGTTTTAAGTTATTCTAAGATGGTTTATGTTAGTAAAACATGTTATAGGTTTAATGGTTTGGATCATGATTAGTTAGTGAAGTTAGTTAATTGTGTTATTATGCTAATTATGTGTTAATGTACATTGTGGTTTAGTGTTGCTATGGAGGTGATGAGATGACCAATGACAGGCAATATTATTATGTGTTTATGTGGTTTCATGTGTATATAGGTGTATGGCTACTTGGAGGTCACATTGTGAACCGTGACGAGCTAATTAAGGTATAGTACCGTGGTATAAGTTTTATATTATTTAAATGACTGGTATGGCTTGTGTGTTTGCCGAGTTTGGTGGTCTAGTGCCTGTTCTGGAATGCCTCTTCAGTTGGGTACCCCGGTTCTTTGTGAGCCAGGCACCTTGTGTTTGTGTGCTCGGGGCATGTCCTGGTACGGTGTGTACCATAGAGGTCTTTGTCGTCTTCCTAGACACCCTCACTCTTGTGTTTGAGTTGTACATTCGGCGGAGGGAAAGACGATAGTGGATAGCGACTCGTGATTATGGGTGTGCGGTTGCTTGTAACGTGCTCGTAGTTGAGGGTACGACCCAGTTGACATACTGGGCCCCAGCTGTCCTGTTTTCCCTTTCACTGCCTTATTTTAGTGAGCTTAAGCCAGAGTCCCTAAAGTGCTAGGCATGGGCCTGCAGTTATTGTGTGGTCTGCATGTGTGGTGTTGGTTGGTCTCCACTATTTTTTGACTTTACTGTTTGGTTGTGGAGCGGCAGTTGGACCTTTCGTCTGTGACTGCGAGACTGAGAGGTGGTTCTTGTGCTTTGTTAACTGGGTTGGATACTGGCATCATGAACTAGTAGTCCGTTATCGTATGTGGCGACGTTCTTCCGACTCGTGCTTTGTTAGTGGTTTTGGCTTGTGAATGGTGACTCACAGATTGTGGTTTGACTCGCTATGGGGTTGCCTTGTCAATGGCACAGTTGTGTTGAGGTCTTGTGGTGGTACCCTCGTGGTAGTAGGTACCTGTACCCTTTATGGGTAACTGTTTATTTTAGTACTTGTGTACTAGGCTTTTCAGGTGTTGAGGTGGAGCAGTGTTTCGTGGAGGTCATGTTGCAGGAGCTTCCACTTGTTGTGTTGTACCCTTTTGGAGGGTAGTCTTTCATAGTGTTATGGTTTTAGGGTACAGTGGACTAGCTCCTCGTTGGCAGTCTTGTTACCCTCGTGTCTAAGGTTTGCCTGTGAGGCTTGTGGTCTAGGCATTGTTGTTGTTGTGGTCTAGTGTTTCTGTACCAGTCCTCTTGATTTCTTTAGTTTCTGCAGACTGTGTTAGATACTGTTTATTTAATGGTAGTTTATTATGTTAATGCGATTATGATGTGGTTTGGCTAACGGTGTTGCCACTGAGACCCTTTGTGGTTGAGGTCCCTTCAATTTTCAGTTTTGTTTTGGGAGGTCCCTGCTGAGCTAGTGATTTGTTAAGGCTCACTCCCTTACAGTTCTTTTCAGGTGTTAGCCATGTCTTGGCTCGTAGTGGCGTTGTGGAAGACTTGCACCACCAGCAGTTGAGTCGTAATAGTTATTGTGTGAGCTTGTGCTCCATCGAGTATGCCCCAGTAGTTGTACTTTTTCTCTTGGACATGTAATAATGTATTAGGACAATGTAAGTGTTGTGAATGAATATGAGAACATGTACTTTCTATCTTATATTCTTGTGGTTGTCTTAATATTCTTACTCGACAGTTGTGCGAATTATATACCCTGGCAGACTCGGTCTATTCGCGGGAGGCGGGTCTAGATATGGAGCCTTATTGGGCATAAATATTTTGGGTCCGCTACAGTTGGTATCAGAGTATGGTCTAGTTAATATGAAAAGACATTAAGGTACAATGCCCCAAGACATGGTTTAATGTCCACTACTGGTAGTAAGTCTACATTGTGTGTGATTTATAGTGTGGTTTTCACATGATTTTTTGGCATGTGAATTGTGTGCATAGTTGGTTCAGCTTGTAGTTGCATATGTGTAGTAGAGAGAAATGGTGGGTTGGTATGGTATAGCTTGTTTGTTGAGTTATGCTTTTTTTTTTTTTGGAGACATGTCCTCCCGTTCCACCATATCAGGAGAGTGCACCCCCCCCAGAGGGGAGAATCGTCCCACTCCACTAGCAAGAACATCTTGGCCACAAAATATATATATGTAGAACAAGATACAAAAGGTAAGGGGAATACCCCCATCAGACCAGTCTAACATTCATACGACCAGATCTGTCAATAAGTAAAGGCCCCTTACAGAGAAAGACGGAAGACTATGCACGCCCCAAACCCCAACCTCATTGTGCCATTGATGACATAGCATGGTTTGCAAGCTGATCCGCCACCTGATTAGCCTCCTGAAAAACAATGAGAAATGATTCTGAAATCATCATGCAAAAAAATCCCTCACAACTCACCACCATCTGTATATATGCCAAGTAATGCAAGTCCTCTGCTGGAACGACTTAACAAGAGATAAAGAATCAGAATAGACAGCGGATAGGCAGACTCCCAGGAAATGTGCCAGTCGAAGACCATCACAGAGTGCCCGAGTTTCTGCAATAATGTTGTTACCGTCCCCATAGAAATTAGCAAAAGCAGCAAGATCTTTCCATGTTTATCCCGGATACACCCTCCTCCTCCACAGATCCCAGGATACCTTTGGACGCCCCATCAACATGTTAAGCAGAAATCCGCTATAGGAGGTATCCAGCGAACAAGCTTCACTGCTTGGGATTGATATTTAGATGAAAACCATAATTATGTAAGATTTGTTCTTCAGCCTGCGTACCGGAGTGAAGCTTGAATGTTCCTGATGATATCGTCAGCCCAAAATTCTTTATTTTCATATCTAGCCGAACATCTGCATTTCCAAAGTTCCCATAGCATAAGATCAAATAATAGATGGATAGAAACCAAAAGGGAGCTAAACATTCATTTTCTGTATGAAGCCCCAAATCCTTGCAGTTATGTGAGTATGTAGGTGAACTTTGTTACTAATTAAAGGAAAGAACCACTTCCACATTTTAACAACAATATCACTGTTGATAAAGATGTGGTTAGGATCCTAACTGTGGGGAGGTACAACAACTGCATCTAGAAACCATAGTGACTCCACTTTCAGATATTCTGTCATCTACAGACACCGCC
>JACBKR010003861.1:0-27085 GCA_014218235.1 Colocasia esculenta
ATGGTCGGAACTTCTTTCGTTCTTCACGATCTGCGCGGTAACTGCGAACCCTTCTAAACGACCGACGAATTCCGATCCGGATAGAACCAGTGCAAGGGAAGAAAATAGGAAAGCGAAGCCATTGACAACTCAAAGGAAAATCTATTTAGAGAATTTCTTTTTTACAGCAGCTCGGCGACCCGGATCTACACAAAAAGAGACAAGGATAGAGCAGAAGTGGCTAAGGGACTTGCTCGTCTGGACCACACCATCATCCTCATGAGGCATTCGCCCAGACTGAAATTGTGCGAACCGCACCCCGTCTAGACGTGCGTCCTAGGTCCGACACCGGCAATCCCCTACAGCAGCTTTGAAGGCTTCTCGGGCACGCTCGGTTGTTGCAAGCCTCTGTCTGTTTCGGCTCCTTCCCAACATCAAAGCCCACCTTGTAACAACGTGCCCCAAACTGCTCCAGGTCCTCCTTAAAGTCAGGGCCGGCTTTGTATTCGGCACTCCACAGCCTTGGCATCGGACAACACCTTTACGATGGCCTCCTTTTCGGCCCGAGCAAGGGCCAAGTTCAGCTCGGAGGCCTCGGGGCATCTTTAAGGTTCTTAACCTCATCTTGCAGCTCGGTTCGCGAGCCTTGTGCTGCCCAACCATATCCTCGCAGAAGGTAGTTTGGGCCTCCCACAAGTGCTGCTAGTCTTGAGCCCTGCAGCAGTCTCCCTAGCACCTTCAGAGACTTGGGGACTCCATCCATCAACGCCCCCAGGTTGACGTCATCGACATTTTCATCCTCGTGTGGCCCTTTGGACGATAGCCCTCGCTGGAAAGCTCTGGGGTCTGCTCGGGCTCAGCTATTGGCATCGCGCCAATTGCTCGAGGCTTGATGCAGTGGGGCTCGGAGGGAGGAGCCTAGGGGCACTGTCTTTGAGGCGCCCCAATGCCGCCTCCAGTACTGCCTCCGAAGGAACCTCGAGAGGATTCTTCCACAGCACCTCGGAAAGAGGCCTCTGATCCTCCCCGAAGTCGCCTCTCTCCTCGCTGCTTGAGTCGTCTGCTCGTCTGGAGGGCCACCTTCGGCCGCCTTAGGGACGCCAGCGTCAATTGCTACTTCCTGGCTTCCCCCAATAGCAGGAGGCGCCAGAGGACCTCCCTCTTCAGACTCGGTGGCTTGTTCGACCCCTCTGATAACCACACCGGCTGTTTCAATTTCCACAGCCGCTTCGGTGGGGAGAATGGGGGGCAATGCAGTCGCCATCACCGTCAGCATTGTGACTTCCATAATCATCGCAGTTGTCGGCCCTCCACGAGGTGCTTCACCGCTGCGCAGTGCTTCTTCATTCCCCCCCCCCCCCTCGCCACTTGACGTCGCATCGTGCTTGGGGGCGTCGAGGGCTTCGGTGCCTGAAGCCCCCATTGTGGTCACGCCGTGCTCGACAGCTTGGTCACCAGGGACTCTGCCCGAAGCCACCTCCTCGGCTTGGCCCTCGTCAAGGCCTTGGGGCGTAGAAGGCCCCGCGCGCTCCTCGTTGGGATTCCCAGACTCGTCGCTTACACGACAAGTTCGAGTGCAGAATAGGCCCCCTCCCTTGTTAAGGGCCTCGCTGCTATGGTGATGGACAGCCTGGCCTGCTCGCCGCCCTCTTGCTCGGGCGGCCTCGGTCTCTTCGACCACTCGTTGCGCGGCCTGCTCCAGCCTCCTCTTCTTCCGGGTTAGAGGCTGCTCTTCCCCCTCTTCTTCTTCTTTGGTCTCCTCCATGGCCGCCTCCTGCTCGACGTCATTGGCTTCTTCTTCTTCTTCTCTCAGAGCTCGCTCCCTCCGGCTCCTTCCTCGACCGGGACCTTCATAACGGCCCTTGCAGCCGTCTTCATAATCGCCTTCTTCTTCAGGCGAATTGTTTCACGTCCCTTCTCAGGGACCTGTGTGCTCGGCATCAAGCACCCTCCTTCGGGAGCTGGCAATACCAAAGCTGGCGTCACCGCTGTACACTGCAGAGGGGATCCTCACCTCGGTGGCAACATCATCGCCCTCATACACCATGTGATCGATGATAAGATCTGCTCAGCGAAGTTCTCGTTGGCCTCCTGGTCCCGACCAGCGGCCAGCTCTGCAACGGCTGCAAAAGGGGAAAACAACGACGGTCAGAATGCGGTAATTTCCTTGGCACCTGAACAAAACGAGCTCATGCACTTACTCCATGGTCTGCTCAGACCATGCTCGACAAAGCGTGTACTCCGTCAAGTAGTCGTCGTCGTTCCGCATACTAGCCCGGAGCAAGCTGTCTGAGGCCCTTTGCCTCTGTAACACCCTGAAATTTTATTTGTGGAAAAACTTGAAAAATAAGATTATTACACTTACCATTATTCTTAAATTTAATTAATTGACATTGAGAATGTTTAGTAATAATTAACATTTCCCTAGTGTCGTACACATAGGTGCGCGCTCCCACAGGGCGACACCGGAAAACGATAACGAAATAAAAATTTGAGAATATCATAATTTCCAGAAAAATGTGGAGATCTCGGAATATAAAAATCTGACTTTTCGACGTACGACGTTGAGGATAAGCCGACGCGACTATTTTTTTTGGTGATTTTTCACCTAGTGTAAAATAAAATCTAAAAATTAAATAAAATCACCATAATTTCTAAACATAACATTAACTTATGATTGAAATTTCAATACAATGGACTTCATTTGGATATGTTTACATCAAATATAATGGACCAGCTGAATTAAGGGCCATTTACAGTAACCGATTTTTGGGTTTTTACTAGAGCTTACGTGTAAGGCTCCTAAAGGGTCATTACACCAGAGGGTTGGGCTATGATTAAGGTCTCTTGCATGTAACCAAGAGGTAAGAGGCATGGCAATGTGTCAGGTAAAAACCAAAAGTTCTTACCATGACACCTCATGGACGATGTGCCTCTGCATGAGGAAGTCATGAGGCTTATAAAACCCACTTTCCTTCTCTCCATAACAGCTTTTCTACACTCCTGTTCTTGCTTTCCATTTCTCTTGGCTACTAGAAGTGTTGTGGAGGAGCTCCTAGAACTGCTGCTGGGGAGCAATTGGAGTTGCTAGCTCCGTTGCACTTGCAACTACTTCCACCTCTGCTCCAGTTGCTACTGTAGCTGCTACACTTGATGCGAACGTTGTTGACATATCATCACTTTAAGGGGAAATGTTTCTCTTTCTGGGTGTGGATTTTCGTCAAGATACTTGCAGGTTATCAATTAGCAAGGTAGGATTCAATCTTTGATCACTATCTTCTCTTTCCCCTTCCTTACTAAGTCTTGGAATTCCATGGCCATCTTGACCTCATGAGAACATGGGATTTAATCAGCTTGTTTGATTACTTCTGTACTGTTGAGTTCATGTGGTTTCTAATCAACACTCATGTCTTTAATTATAATCTTATGTATTGGTAGGATTCTCTTCCTTCCTTTCTCAATCTTACCCACTTGATTTGCTGTGAAACCTCTTGTGTAGGCGTTTCAACCCTCAAACTGTTGCTTTAACTCTGTAAACACTCTTGGAAGTGTGTGTGTTCATCCTGTGGAACTTCTTGTTGAGTACATAATTGTTGTCATAAGAGTGTTCTCCCAGTATCCTGTTGTGCTAAGTCTTAAGCTAATCATGTGCAGGATTCTTCCATCACTACCCCTTCTTGTGCCTTTCTCTAGAATTCCATGGTAGGAATTAAGCTTCTCACTATGTTTAAGTAGTGTTCAATTTAGAGAAGCTACATATTGATTCTCTTACCATCCCACCTTATTTCAATTGAGACCAAGTCAATTTCTTTATAAGGAAGTAAACTGATCTGTAAAAGTAGAAGGAGTTTGTGTTAGAAGAAATACATTTCGGAAATTTTCTTCCCCAAGAGTTTGCTTCCATATACTCCATACTAACTTTCCTTCTTTCAATTCTTTTGTGTCACTAGCCTGATACTTTGAGCCTTAAATTGTATTCCTATAGTGCCATGAACATGATAGGAACTGATCACTCTACCATGTTTTAGTTGGTTGTCAAGCATGGAAAATTACTCCCTCTATGTAAGTTGTCTGAACTTAGAATCATGTTAATCTCACTTATTAGAGTAGATTGAACCATGACGGTTCTTTCTCCTTAATGAGATTGACTCATTGAGATACCATAGAAGACTCAAGTGATACTTGACCTATGATCAATGGGAAAAGAGAGAAGAAGTTGAGAAAAGTGCTTTCCATTAAATCCCCTTGAATTCAGCTCCTTGTTAGTCGTTAGTGGGATTTATATTCCATGATCTTTCCTTCATCTTTTTGCCATGTTACATTGAGTTGTAACCTGAAATCCTACTTGTTCAAGGTCCTAATCATGTTAGGAGTGATAGAGAAAATTTGGAGAACCATTTAGAGTAGATTTTAATGACTTTCTGAAAGTTTGAACAGGATCTGTCGATAGACGAACCTCTTGCTGTCGACAGGAACCTATTCCCAGAAACCAGAAAACCTTCACTGTGTGTTGCTGTCGACAGGCCCATAGCTTGCTGTCGACAGGAACACACAGAACTGAAATTTCAGTTTTGGAACCAGCCCCTGTCGACAGCAAGCTTGTGCCTGTCGACAGGTGCTGACAGTGCCATGTTTCCAACTTGTTTTGCTTCGTTTCTTGTGTACAAATCTTACCCAATTGTTCCAACTAATAGTCTACCTATATTTGGTGGTTTTTTACCATCTAAACACCTACTAAATCAGTAATGTTATCTCTCTATTTACCTTGAATCATTTCTTCAAGTTCTGAACGAAACTGATCTTGTGAGACTATCAAATTCTGAAATCAGTAAAGGAACCAGAGTTCCTTGATTCCTATGTGTAAACCATGAGTAACTATGAGTAAATCCTTGTATTTCCTTGATTCATTACAAAGATAAGGGTGTGGTGATGACAATTTGAGAGTCTCGGACTCAATTTAAGAATTATGCCCGGTAAATAAGGTTTGGTCCAGTCCTGGGAGGAGCACCCAAATTCGTTTAAGTGGCCGCGCGGAACGATAAGGATACGTGATGTTTGGCATTACATCATTAAGTGTTTGATTAGTCATCATGACATACATGTGTGTGAGTGATTATACATCCGAATCAGAACCTAAGTGTCCTCTTGATTCTTGATCATGCTTTCACATTATTCCTGTTCTACGTGTACTATCTAGTTGACATACTTGTTTATTCATTTTGATATTCATGTTGACAATAATCTAGTTTCCTACTTTGATGTTATACACCTTAGTCCCTTCTGATTTGTGGAATTGAATCCTACTGGGCTAGTTAGCTCACCAAATCCTAATTTTTCAGGTATCTACAATTCTTGAAGGCGGAACTCCGGGATTTGTGTGTGGAGAGACCACCCAAGGCAACATTTGATTTTTAGATTGTAATCAGAACATTGTAACATCTATTGAATGATGAATAATAATTTTTATTTAGTGAAGCCTCTGAGCAAATTTCCTATTCAGTTAGTTCAATTGTACTCTTGATTTCTCGTTCGTTCACGTTCCGGCATTTATGGCATATTAAATGACGGGACGTGACAGATGGTATCAGAGCATTAGTTCGATAATCTAGGGATAACCTATGAGGATGGGTAGAAAGCCTAAGTTAAGCTAGATAAGTATAGTTGGATATAGATTCTATTGAGTATGAAGAAAATTTGGAGGCTGGTTTTTCCCTATGATTCTTCTCCACTTTCATAACTTCATGCTTGTAATTTCTTCATCCGTACTAAACCCATGTTTACATTTGTCCTTGATTCTGAAAGCATCATTATGTTGGTTTTCCTACCCTTGTGATCATGTTTTAGCTAGAGTTGTGTTATGACTCAAGCATACTTTGAAACTCATCCCATTAGAAGGAAGAAAAGGTTTTAGGAAGTGTTGCACTTCTAATTATCATCTTGCTTTTAGATTTCCATGCTATAGTATATCCCTATTGTCCTACTTGTCTCCCTCATGAAATATGGTGTTAGAACTGGAATTAAGACCATTTTAATGTTGTCATCATGTAAAGATTCATAGGAACACTTGGTAGAATTTTATGTGGTAGTTTTATCACATTTCTGAAAGTTTAGATCTGACCTGTCGACAGCCAGCAATCACCTGTCGACAGGGACCATGCTTCCAGAACCCAGAAATACAAAACTGTTAGTAATTGTTGACAGATAGCCTTGATCTGTCGACAGATGTCCTTCACCTGTCAACAGACGATTCTTGTCTGTCGACAGACAGCACCTACCTGTCAGCAGGTCCAGTCAGAAGTGTCAGCAGGACTCTTGTAAGAGTCAGCAGGACCCTTGTAAGACTGAACTCATACCTTATTTACATTCTATATCATTTAAGTAAATGTTATAATTTGATATAACATTTACTTAAGATATTACATGTAAATAAGGAAGTACCCCCCATTTGAATTCAATAAAAATATCAGAAAATCATATCTCTTACTAATAAAAAGTCAACTCTCCCACCGAAGAAGAAAAAACGATTTTGGCGATTCCATCAAAATAGCGTCTTTCTAATTTTTCACAATTTGGTCTACCTAAAATTTCATAATTCGAATAAACCTAGTAGAAGGCTAAGAATCTAAGGTCCGGTAAAAAATGATAAACACACATATGACTTCTCCTAGGGAGCCCTCTCCTACTGAAAGAAAAGTCAAACCTACTCATTCCATATTTTACCTTAATATGACTTTTGTATTGATATGTTATTACCTCCAACTCTAAATAAGAATTAGTAAATGAATGGTTCGACCGATCATATAGATTTCATGACCATCCTCGTAATATATTCTTCTGTTGACTTTCTCATGTTCTTGGATTCTAAATTATAACCCCTAAAGTGAATCAGTTAATCCTCATTTACCTCCATCCCTCACTAAATCAAGTGAAACTCTTTAATAACTCAAATGTGTGGAACACTCACACAATTGATGACTCAAAGTGTTGAGATCGTTTTAAATCTCACAAACCATATACACACAATGTAGGATTGAATCTGTTTATGTCTATTGGGTAGACAACCAAACAAAATAGTGAAGAAAAGAAGTAGGAAAAATATTTAAGTAGGAAGAATTTTGGAGAAATGCAAGGATATGCAAATACATTGCACAAGAATTTGACTTAGTGAAATGACTCTTTGAACTTCCAATTACATCCTCTATAGCTTGAACTCATCAAATTTTTCTTCTAACTGTAACAAAGAATCAAATGCCTCATAGTTGAGTTAAATCCTAAAGTTTTGCTTTAATTAATAACAACATGGTATGTTAATGCACACCAACATTGGACTTGGAATCAGTATGAAAAATTCAGTAGAGTCAACTCCATGTCTTCTAGAATCGATCTCACTCAGAAATAACAGTTTTGATTAACTATCTATCACATAGAGTTGATCTTGTAATTTCACAGTGTCAACCTCACATATGAGTAGAGTCACCTAACCTCCACTTGGAGTTAACCTCAAGCGGTATCTTTCTCTAAATCTTAACTCGAACTTACTAATGTTAACCTGATCTCCATGTAGTGTCAACCTAAGAAGTGATTAGGGTCAACACACTTAATAGACCTTTTGACTTTATGATTTTCATATATTATAAAAGATTTGTGTTAAATATTTATTACATTTAGCTAGATATATCAAAACCAGGAGCACAACGTAAATCATCTATCATATCTCAAAATCCTACAAGAAAAAGGCACCATTCAATCATGGAAATTAATGTATCAAATAACTAGATACGTACTGTAACAGTGGTATTAATAGTATGAATCAGAAAAGCTGAGTTTTAAATCACATGATTGACTAACTAAACCTAAATTCATTTGCTCAGCCAGCGTAATGGAGAAGAAACACAATGGAAAGAGGTTCAACATGCTGGACAATCTTGCTCAGTCCATAAAATGGGTAGTTCCCGTTGATGATCAAAGAAAAATAAAACTGCATAAGAGCATTAGTAATCCAACTCTCAAGAAACAGTGAGTATTACAGTGTCCACGGAAGAAGACAGTTCGCCCCAGTAATAGAGAAATAGCTGGCAAACAGAAGATGAAGCGGAGCAAAGAGAACAAAAGAGTAAGAAGGCCAAAAGCAAGCGAACGAGCTTGTGTGTGCTGTCACAAATCAGGCCATGTCAAAGAGAATTGTTGGCGGAGACTAGGAGCATGTTTTAAATGCAGAAGTCTAGAGCATCGGATCTCAGAATATCCTGTACACTCTCAGAGCAAAAACAAGAGTTCATGAAAACTTGAAACCACAAAGAAAAGTGACTGAAGCTATTAGAACAATTTTATGTACAAGTTAATCGGATTAGAGTATAGTAAGAAGTGCTTGAATTTAGTTGTTATACTATGACAGAACTTGGTAAGTTTTGTCAATCAATGTAATCTGTAAGGCTGAATATGGAGTTTTATAATAGAAATGTTATGTGATAAATAAGATCATGTTGTCAATCTTCATATTCTTCACACGCATTAACCTCGTTATACCTTTTACCCTTTTCAAGGGAATATGTACTCATATAACTCTATGAGGGTTATAGTTATTCCTTGATAAAAGAATCTTAGGAGTAATATACTACTACCAAAAATAAGAAACGTAGAAGCATGTACTAATGAACCCATGTTCACAACATGGTCTCTTTGGATCTAAAAATGCTACCATATTCAGATTTCCATCAACTAATGATTCGTGATAACAAGTTATATAAAAAGTGTATACATTATATGACATGGTAATCATAATAAGATTGGTGAAACTAATCTGAATTAGATAAAGTTTCAAAAATTGAAAACTTACATCTTGATGATCCATCCAAACTAGTCAAGGAGTTTGGAGGACCAAACTCTTTTTAGTGGGAGAGAGTTGTAACACCCTGAAAATTTTATGTGGAAAAACTTAAAAATAAGGTTATTATACTTAACCATTATTCTTAAATTTAATTAATTGACATTTGAGAATATTTAGTATTAATTAACATTTCCCCAGTGTCGTACATAGAGGTGCGCGCTCCACAGGGCTACACCAAAAACGATAACAAATAAAAATCTGAGAACATCATAATTTCCAGAAAAATGTGGAGATCTCGGAATATAAAAATCTGAATTTTTCGGCGTACGGACGTTGAGGATAAGCCGACGCGACTATTTTTCGGGTGATTTTTCACCTAGTGTAAAATAAAATCTAAAAATTAAATAAAATCACCATAATTTGTAAAATCATAACATTAGCTTATGGTTGAAATTTCAATACAAATGGACTTCATTTGGATATTTACATCAAATATAATGGACCAGCTGAATTAAGGGCCATTTACGGTAACCGATTTTTGGGTTTTTCCTAGAGCTTACGTGTAGGCTCCTAAAGGGTCATTACACCAGAGGGTTAGGCTATGATTAAGGTCTCTTGCGTGTAACCAAGAGGTAAGATGCATGGGCAACGTGTCAAGGTAAAAACCAAAAGTTCTTACATTACACCTCATGGCCGACGTGCCTCTGCATGAGGAAGTCATGAGGCTTATAAAACCCACTTTCCTTCTCTCCATAACAGCCTTTCTACACTCCTGTTCTTGCTTTCCATTGCTCTTGCTACTAGAAGTTTGTGGAGGAGCTCCTAGAACTGTTGCTGGGGAGCAATTGGAGTTGCTAGCTCCGTTGCACTTGCAACTACTTCCACCTCTGCTCCAGTTGCTACTGTAGCTGCTACACTTGATGCGAACGCTGTTGACATATCATCAACTTTAAGGGGAAACATTTCTCTTTCTGGGTGTGGGATTTTCGTCAAGAATACTTGCAGGTTATCAATTAGCAAGGTAGGATTCAATCTTTGATCACTATCTTCTCTTTCCCCTTCCTTACTAAGTCTTGGAATTCCATGGCCATCTTGACCTCATGAGAACATGGGATTTAATCAGCTTGTTTGATTACTTCTGTACTGTTGAGTTCATGTGGTTGCTAATCAACACATCATGTCTTTAATTATAATCTATGTATTGGTAGGATTCTCTTCCTTCCTTTCTCAATCTTACCCACTTGATTGCTGTGAAACCTCTTATGTAGGCGTTCCACCCTCAACTGTTGCTTTAACTCTGTAAACACTCTTGAAGTGTGTGTGTTCATCCTGTGGAACTTCTTGTTGAGTACATAATTGTTGTCATAAGAGTGTTCTCCCAGTATCCTGTTGTGCTAAGTCTTAAGCTAATCATGTGCAGGATTCATTCCATCACTACCCCTTCTTGTGCCTTTCTCTTGAATCCATGGTAGGAATTAAGCTTCTCACTATGTTTAAGTAGTGTTCAATTTAGAGAAGCTACATATATTCTCTTACCATCCCACCTATTTCAATTGAGACCAGTCAATTTCTTTATAAGGAAGTAAACTGATCTGTAAAAGTAGAAAGGAGTTTGTGTTAGAAGAAATACATTTCGGAATTTTCTTCCCCAAGAGTTTGCTTCCATGTACTCCATACTACTTTCCTTCTTTCAATTCTTTTGTGTCCTAGCCTGATACTCTGAGGCTTAAGATGTATTCCTATAGTGCCATGAACATGATAGGAACTGACCACTCTACCATGTTTTAGTTAGTTGTCAAGGCATGGAAAATTACTCCCTCTATGTAAGTTGTCTGAACTTAGAATCATGTTAATCTCACTGATTATAGTAGATTGAACCATGACGTTCTTTCTCCTTAATGAGAATTGACTCATTGAGATACCATAGAAGACTCAAGTGAGTGTACTTGACCTATGATCAATGGGAAAAGAGAGAAGAAGTTGAGAAAAGTGCTTTCCATTAAATCCCCTTGAATTCAGCTCCTTGTTAGTCGTTAGTGGGATTTATATTCCATGATCTTTCCTTCATCTTTTTGCCATGTTACATTGAGTTGTCAACCTGAAATCCTACTTGTTCAAGGTCCTAATCATGTTAGGAGTGATAGAAAAATTTGGGGAACCTTTTAGAGTAGATTTTAATGACTTTCTGAAAGTTTGAACAGGATCTGTCGACAGACTAACTCCTTGCTGTCGACAGGAACCTATTCCCAGAACCAGAAAACCTTCACTGTGTGTTGCTGTCGACAGGAACACACAGAACTGAAATTTCAGTCTTGGAAACCAGCCCCTGTCGACATCAGCTTGTGCCTGTCGACAGGTGCTGACAGTGCCATGTTTCCAACACTTGTTTTGCTTCGTTTCTTGTGTACAAATCTTACCCAATTGTTCCAACTAACCTATATTTGGTGGTTTTTTACCATCTAAACACCTACTAAAATCATAATGTTATCTCTCTATTTACCTTGAATCATTTCTTCAAGTTCTGAACGAAACTGATCTTGTGAGAATATCAAATTCTAAATCAGTAAAGGAACCAGAGTTCCTTGATTCCTATGTGTAAACCATGAGTAACTATGAGTAAATCCTTGCATTTCCTTGATTCATTACAAAGATAAGGTGTGGTGATGACAATTTGAGAGTCTCGGACTCATTTAAGAATTATGCCCGGCAAATAAGGGCTAGTCCAGTCCTGGGAGGAGCACCCAATTCGTTTAAGTGGCCACGCGGAACGATAAAGGATACGTGGATGTTTGGCATTACATCATTAAGTGTTTGATTAGTCATCATGACATACATGTGTGTGAGTAATTATACATCCGACAGAACCTAAGTGTCCTCTTGAATTCTTGATCATGCTTCCACATTATTCCTGTTCTACGTGTACTATCTAGTTGACATACTTGTTTATTCATTTTGATATTCAGTGTTGACAATAATCAAGTTTCTTACTTTGATGTTATACACCTTAGTCCCTTCTGATTTGTGGAATTGAATTAGCTCACCAAATCCTAATTTTTCAGGTATCTACAATTCTTGAAGGCGGGAACTCCGAGATTTGTGTGTGGAGAAACCACCAAGGCGACATTTGATTTTTAAGATTGTAAATCAGGAACATTGTAACATCTATTGAATGATGAATAATAATTTATTTAGTGAAGCCTCTGAGCAAATTCCTATTCAGTTAGTTCAATTGTACTCTTGATTCTCGTTCGTTCACGTTCCGGCATTTATGGGCATATTAATGACGGGACGTGACAGCCTCGTCCTGGATCAGCTTAAGAAAGTTGTCCTTCTGCGCCGTCTGGATCTTGGTCGGAAACCCCCACTCCACGCCATGTCGTCGTCGGACGAAGAAAGTCTTTGCATCCAACCCTTGTTGTTCGAGAATTTCTTCGCTAGACTGATCTGCATCCTCTCCGGGCGATGTTTGGTGTAATAAATATTCGCCTCCAACGAGGGCGAAGCCGTGAGCAGGAATTGGGACCGGAACACGTCTGATGTGCCCCGGGATCTTCTTCAGCTTGCAAACGACACAGAAAATGCAGATCGTCTGCCACGAGTTGGGCATCAGCTGAATCGGCGAGAGCCTCCACCAGTTCAGTAACGCCTTCACCACCTCCGGCAGCGGCAGCCGAAGTCCTGCCTCCATGTGGTCGATGGAGTGGGTGAGGCAACCTGGTTTGTTCACCAGGTATGACTCCTCCTCCCTGCGTCGACGATCTCAAACTTGTCACCTATCCGGAAGCACTCCCGGAGGCCCTCGTAGTGGCAGCATCGTGGCCCCCGGGCCCCAGCCACCGTTACTCCCTCGTGCCGCGACTGCAACAGCTTTCCCCTTGTCCACCATTGCTGGAAGTTGCAGAAAGATAGAAAGCAAGAAGAAGGCGAACGCAAGGTAGAAGACGAAGACGGGAGCGTAGGGGGCCAAGAGAGTTCTTCAGAAAGGTTTGAAGGCGTAGTTCCCCGCCTTAGCCGCTCCACTTCCTTATAAGAAAAGTAATGCGCGAAAATCGAAAAGCCAAAAATGGTGTTTCCCGTGCTCCAAGCCACCCCTCAGGCATGCTGCAGGCGGTCGTTCGAACGGACCGCGCTACGTCCACGGCTTGACACGACTCCCGTATCATCATGAGAACTCCTCCACTTTCGAGGGAAATCCCCAAACGGCGTCGCCCTGCAGCCATTCAGATTTCCGAGGATGACACCGCATTTAAGCAGAGGAGACGTTCGAGCAGCCTGCCGCCCTCAAGCACTTCGGTCCCCGAACCACTTGAGAGTATGGGGGGAAAGTGTGGTGGCTATTTCTAGCCACCTAGGCCCGTAAGGCACATCGTGATTCATCACGACCCTTTGGGTGGACGTGGCCCTTCCGCAGTGCGCCACGTGTTCCAAGGGACGATTCGAGGATCCCCTAGCACGAGGGGAATGTCCGAACACCACTAGGTTTCACAGGGCTGTCCCCGGACGCCCTTTGTAAGGTCTCGGGTCTTTAGTGGATCCTTATTGGGTCTGTTGTGGTCCTGTGTGGTTGACGGCCAGGGCTTGCCGTTGAGTCAGAGTCAGCGTCCAGCGATGTGGACGTCTGAGCTTGAACTTAACGACATGGGATCTGGACGTCAGTCTGTAGGCGGTTCAGTTGCGGCCAGAGATGTTGACGTCGACTAACCAGTCCTGTTGAAATAGGGCAGCCCGAGAGCAGAACCTACCTTTCTCCTTTCCTCTCCTTTCTTCCACCTTTGCTTTCTTCTTTCCTGCAGCTTCTGTTGAGTGATTTGAGCTCGTGGGAAGCCCTGGATCGTGGGGCGTTGCGATCGGGCGGAAACGCGAGGTTTTGGCGTGATTCGCGCGGAGTCTTCGGGGAATCCGGCGCGATTAGTGGCTGTTTGGGGATTCTTAAGCGTTCTGAGGTAGGGACTTAACCCCTATAACCCTCCCCACAAACTAGCATGCCAATTAAGTGAATTGGAATGCAATTTATGGTTTAGGGTTTGGGTTGTATCATGCCGGGATTTGGGTAATTAGACAATCTAAGTGTTAGACTGTTTAGTTTATGTATTCTGATAGCGTAGATTGATGAGAGGAAGTGTTTCCCTCCATCAGTCAAAATGTGTTTAGTGTTTCTGCCCATTGGGACTGATTCGGTTCTTCTGGGTATGGGGGACTGAAGATATCAACGTCCACATCTGTTGACGTTGAGATCTTCAGGGGTGATTTAAACGACAAGGTCGATTGCCGTTTAGTTATTGTTGACGGCATAGGGGCTGCCGTTTATCCTGATGGAGGCAATCGATGTGGCCGTTTATATCCTGTGTCCCAGCAGACTTAAGTTGTGTGTTTAGAGGCGATCGACATGTGTGTCCGCCTTAATAGCATAAGTGGGCCAGGCTTAGAGTGTGACTCCGCCTGTGCATAAGTAGTTATTTGTGGCACGAGGTGTTTACTACTGTACGGGTTTCAGACGTTGAGTGTGTTCCGTCTGTTGTACGCGCGTTGCGTTACCGTGTACCCGTTTCTTTGTGTTACCTAGGCGTGGGTGCGACTCCGTCTAGACGACTAGCGTGTGGTTGTCCTCCGCTAGTGAGCAGGGACATCGAGTGCGACTCTGTCCTGTGCGTACTCCTTTTGTGGTTTGAGCCGGTCTCCGTGGAGCCCCTTCTCTACCGCTAGGGTCAAGCGTAGGGGAAAACCGGTCGTGGACCAGACGCGAGAGAGAGCGTCTGTAGTGTGCACACGTGGCTGGGGTTGAGAGCCTCTGTGGTGACGGGACGCCGAGCCACAGACCCTAGCTGAGTCCTACTTGCTGTGTGTGTGAGTGTGTGTGTTACTGAGCCGCGAGGTTTACAGTTTTGTGTTGTTGTGCGACGTGTACTTACTTTCAGTTTTTACTTTCCGCACTTTAGACTGTTGCGGTGGTTTACTTTTCCCTACTGGGTCTCTTTCTTGAGACTCACTCCCTTCCCTTTCAGGTGGGTCTTCGTCGACTCCCGTTCCAGGCGAGTCTAGCCACTCCGGTGTTGGTGCTCCTAGCTGCAGTGAGTAGTACTTTTTGTTGTACTTCTGTACTCTGTACTTTGTCTCAGACTCTGAGGTTGTATATGATATGTTCATATAGTGGAATTTTACTGCTTTGCATGGTGTGTATCTTCTTACATATAGTCTCCTCGGACTAAATTCCTACCCTTCCGAGCTTGTCTCGTGGGTTAGCGGGTCAGAATTCGGGTTACTGGTAGTTACTGGTAATGCGGGTTCTGGGTCGTTACAGTTTGGTATAGAGCCTGGTCTGATGAGATATATATAAGGAAATACCCATCATGTTAACTCAGAGTCTAAAGAGTACAGCTGCAGCTGTGGCTAGCTATTTATCTAGCTATGTAGCCGGTTAGTTAGTGTATTTATGTGTGTTTTTATTCTGTGTGTAGTTCTATGGCGCCTAGGCGACGTCCTAGAGAGGGAGTAGCCGAGCAGGCGACTCGTCGGAGGTTGGAGATGCTCCGCCACCTCAGCAGACGCAGCCTTTGCCACAGGACGCACATAGTGGTATTGTCCGCCGCCGCCACCTCCACCTCAGGTAGCTCAGGGATTAGACATGACTCGATTTCTTGAGGGGATGGCTCAGTTTGTTGCTCAGCACCGGGACGCGCCGGTACCCCAGGGTGGTACTGGGAGGGTGTTGAGGGAGTTCTTGCAGTTTCAGCCTCCTCAGTTTTTGGGCCAGCCTGATCCAGATGCAGCGCGGGCGTGGTTAGATGCAGTGGAGCGGACTTTTCGTTCCATGGAGTGTGTTCCCGAGGAGCGAGTGCTGCTAGCCAGTTACCAGTTGCAGGCGCAGGCGTTGACTTGGTGGTCCGCTGAGTGGGAGACTACTTTTCAGTCTCGCCCACTGAGACAGATTCCGTGGCAGGAGTTTGTTGTTTCTTTTGAGAGAGCCTTCTGTCCTACTTACGTCCGGACGGAGAGGTTGTACCAGTTTCTGGACTTGCAGCAGAGGGACTCTACTGTGGTGCAGTACAGGGCTAGATTTGTGGAGCTAGGGCGTTATGCTCCGCAGATTATGGAGATGAGGGTCTGAGGACTCAGCAGTTTGTGAGAGGCTTGAGGCCAGAGCTCAGGCAGGCGCTGATAGTTGCTCGTGTCACAGACTTGGATGCGGCCTATCAGACAGCGCAGCGTTGAGGTAGACACTTTGCGGACTCGTGCTCGGAGTGCAGAGGTTCAGACGCAGGTAGTTTTCTTCTCAGCCTCACCAGCAGCAGGGTAGTGTGCAGACGACCCCGAGACTACGACTTCCTACGCGTCCATTCTACTGGGACGTCGGCGAAGTCAGGATCTCGGAGGAAGTTTCGGCGTGATAGGAGGCAGGCAGAGCAGAGGCAGCAGTCGGTTGGGAGTGTTCAGCAGCCGACAGGTCAGCCTTCGCAGCAGGTACAGCGTACTTTTGCTGGGCAGTGTTACCGGTGTGACCAGATGGGTCATATGGCGCGAGATTGTCCTTGTTACCTCGTGTGCCGCAGCAGCAGACCCAGTCACAGCCCCGAGTGCAGCAGCAGCAGCACCAGTGCAGCAGCGTCAGCAGACCGGAGGTTCTGGTGGGTCGAGAGGTAGAGGTCGTGTTACCCACTTGACTCGTGCAGACGCGGAGGCAGCTCACCTGGTGGAAGGTACTGTTTCAGTTTTTGGTTATGCAGCTAGAGTTTTGTTTGATTCCGGTGCCTCTCACTCTTTTTGTCTGAGGACTTTTTAGACTCCCTTGGAGTTGAGTTCGGGAGAGTCTGTTGAGTTGGCAGTAGAGTTGCCGACGGGGACTTTGTCCTTACGTCCTACTGTCTCGAGGAGGTACCTGTGCAGTTGCAGGATCAGTTGTTGTCAGCTCGTCTGTTTGCCTTGCAGTTGCATGACTATGATGTGATTTTGGGTATGGACTGGTTAGGAGCGGTATGGTGCAGTGATGGATTGCCAGAAGAAGAGGGTGCACTTGCGGATACCTGGAGCAGCGGCGTTCTACTTCCAGGGTATCGTACCTCTTACTTCTCGCTTTCTAGTTTCTCTGCTTTGAGGGCAGGGAGGTTACTTGCTTCTGGTTGTCAGGGTTTCCTAGTTTCTGCAGTGACTCTTGACCAGATTGTTCGGGAGTGGGGACATTCCCGTAGTGTGTGAGTTTCCGGATGTCTTTCCGGAAGAGTTGCCTGGTCTTCCACCAGAGAGAGAGATTGAGTTACTGTAGAGTTGGTTCCTGGCACTGTACCTTTTGCGCAGGCACCGTACCGTATGGCACCAGCAGAGTTGAGGGAGTTGAAGAGGCAGCTTGAGGAGTGTTGGAGAAGGGCTATATTCGTCCTAGCTTTTCTCCGTGGGGGTCACCTGTTTTGTTTGTCCGGAAGAAGGATGGTAGCCTGAGGTTGTGTATCGATTATAGGAAGCTAAATCAAGTGACCATCAAGAATAGGTATCCTTTGCCTAGGATTGATGATCTCTTTGATCAGCTTCAGTCTGCTCGTGTCTTCTCGAAGATTGACTTGAGGTCGGGCTACTATCAGTTGCGGATTAGAGACTCGGACATTGAGAGGACTGCTTTTCGGACCAGATATGGACACTTTGAGTTTTTGGTGATGCCGTTTGGGCTCACCAATGCTCCAGCAGCCTTCATGGATCTGATGCACCGGGTGTTCCACCAGTTTTGGACCGGTTTGTCGTAGTGTTTGTTGACGACATTCTGGTGTACTCCGCTTCGGAGGAGGAGCACGCCGAGCACCTGAGGATCGTGTTGCAAACCTTGCGAGAGCACCAGTTGTATGCCAAACTTAGCAAGTGTGAGTTTTGGCTACAACAGTTCACTTCTTGGGGCACGTGATCTCAGGTGAGGGAGTTTCAGTGGATCCAGCGAAGGTTGAGGCAGTTTTGCAGTGGGAGAGTCCCAGATCTGTGTCTGAGATTCGTAGCTTTCTGGGTTTGGCAGGTTACTACCGCAGGTTTGTTCGAGACTTTTCTCAGGTTGCTGCACCCTTGACTCGGTTGACGAGAAAGGGAGTTCAGTTTTGTGGTCGGAGCAGTGTGAGCAGAGTTTCATAGAGTTGAAGCGACTGCTTACGTCGGCGCCAGTTCTTGCCTTACCTTCAGGTGAGGAGGGTTTTGAGGTTTGCACAGATGCTTGGTTTGTTGGTGCGGTCTTGATGCAGCAAGGCCGAGTGGTGGCTTATGCGTCTCGCCAGCTTAAGCCCCACGAGGAGAGTTACCCGACCCACGACCTAGAGCTTGCAGCTGTGGTGTTTGCTTTGCGGATTTGGCGTCTTTACTTGTACGGAGTGAGTTTTGTAGTCCGTACCGACCACCAGAGTTTGAGATATGTGTTTTCTCAGAGGGATCTGAATATGAGGCAGCGTCGATGGATGGAATATCTGAAGACTATGATTTCAGCATTGAGTATAAGCCTGGAAAGGCGAATGTAGTTGCAGATGCCTTGAGTAGGAAAGCACAGATGAGTCATCTGATGCTTAGAGAGTGGCAGTTGTGGCAGTCTGCGACAGAGGGGTCTTTCAGAGTTTCCTCCAGTCGTCGTCAGTGTGTGTTGGGCAGTTTGTTAGCAGCTCCTGCCGTTGTGAGACAGATTGCTGAGGCTCAGCAGGCAGATCCCGAGTTGCACAGTGTGTTGCTTCTTCCAGAGGTTGAGCTTTGTGAGGACGGGACTGTTAGGTTCCGAGATAGACTCTATGTTCCTGTTGAGGAGTCTATCAAGAGAGTTGTTTTGCAGGAGGCACATGGTTCCAGGTACTCTATTCATCCAGGGGCGACCAAGATGTATCACAGGTTGAGACGTCAGTTTTGGTGGCCTGGGATGAAGAGAGACATAGCGGCTTTTGTTGCTAGGTGTTGGTCTGTCAGCAGGTGAAGGCCGAACATCAGCGTCCAGGAGGACTTGTGCAGCCGTTAGAGATTCCGATGTGGAAGTGGGACCACGTGACGACTGACTTTGTTTGTGGTTTGCCGAGGACAGCTGGAGGTTTTGATAGCATTGGGTTCTTGTGGACAGATTGACGAAGACTGCCAGATTCTTACCTGTCAGGACTAGTTGGGGTGTGAGTAGGTTGGCCGCGTTGTACGTAGAGCGGATTGTTCCTTTGCATGGAGTGCCGATCTCTATTGTGTCAGACAGGGATCCTCGCTTCACTTCTGGGTTCTGGCGAGTTTCCAGAGAGCTTTGGGGACAGAGTTGGCTTTCAGTTCCGCCTACCACCCTCAGTCAGACGGTCAGTCAGAGCGGACTATCCAGATCTTGGAGGACATGCTTAGAGCTTGTTGCCTGGAGTGGCAGGGGTCGTGGACAGTTCACTTGCCGTTGGTCGAGTTCGCATATAATAATAGTTATCACTCCAGTATCGGTTTGGCACCATATGAGGCTTTGTACGGACGACCGTGTCGCACTCCTCTTGACTGGTTCGAGGTTGGCGAGCGAGTTGTCACGGGGCCGGAGTTGGTTCAGCAGTCAGTTGAGGTAGTTCAGCTTGTGAGATAGAGGCTTCAGTCAGCTCAGAGTCGGCAGAAGAGTTATGCTGATCAGCGCAGACGACCGCTCGAGTTTCAGGTAGGAGACCAGGTGTTTGTTCGTGTGTCTCCTATGAAGGGAGTGTTAGGTTCGGTAAGCGTGGAAGTTGAGTCCTCGCTTTATTGGGCCTTTTACCATTATTGAGCGGTCGGAGGTTTGGCGTACAGACTTGAGCTTCCGTCAGAGTTGGCAGCAGTGCACGACGTGTTTCACGTGTCGATGCTTCGGAGGTACCTTTCTGACGAGTCTCATGTTCTGCAGAGTGCAGAGTGGTCTGAGGTGACTCCAGTGTTGACTGTACCAGAGTTTCCGTTGCACATTGAGGATCGCCGAGTTCAGAGGTTGAGGAACAACGCTATCCCTTTAGTTCGTGTTGCGTGGCAGCGACACTCCGTGGTGAGTCGACATGGAGCGGAGGACGAAATGCGCGAGCAATTTCCGTACCTCTTTGGTGAGTCTTCTTTTCTTTCCTTATGCTGTTTGAATTTTGAGGGCAAAATTCCTTAAGGGGGAGCTGTAAGGTCTCGGGTCTTCAGTGGATCCTTATTGGGTCTGTTGTGGTCCTGTGTGGTTGACGGCCAGGGCTTGCCGTTGAGTCAGAGTCAGCGTCCAGCGATGTGGACGTCTGAGCTTGAACTTAACGACATGGATCTGGACGTCAGTCTGTAGGCGGTTTAGTTGGCGGCCAGAGATGTTGACGTCGACTAACCAGTCCTGTTGAAATAGGGCAGCCCGAGAGCAGAACCTACCTTTCTCCTTTCCTCTCCTTTCTTCCACCTTTGCTATTCTTGATTCCTGCAGCTTCTGTTGAGTGATTTGAGCTCGTGGGAAGCCCTGGATCGTGTGGCGTTGCATGATCGGGCGGGAAACGCGAGGTTTTGGCGTGATTCGCGCGGAGTCTTCGGGGAATCCGGCGCGATTAGTGGCTGTTTGGGGATTCTTAAGCGTTCTGAGGTAGGGACTTAACCCCTATAACCCTCCCCAACAAACTAGCATGCCCAATTAAGTGAATTGGAATGCAATTTATGGTTTAGGGTTTGGGTTGTATCATGCCGGGATTTGGGTAAATTAGACAATCTAAGTGTTAGACTGTTTAGTTTAGGTATTCTGATAGCGTAGATTGATGAGAGGAAGTGTTTCCCTCCATCAGTCAGAATGTTGTTTAGTGTTTCTGCCCGTTGGGACTGATTCGGTTCAGTTCTGGGTATGGGGGACTGAAGATATCAACGTCCACATCTGTTGACGTTGAGATCTTCAGGGGTGATTTAAACGACAAGGTCGATTGCCGTTTAGTTATTGTTGACGGCATAGGGGCTGCCGTTTATCTCTGATTGGCGGCAATCGATGTGGTCGTTTATATCCTGTGTCCCAGCAGACTTAAGTTGTGTGTTTAGAGGCGATCGACATGTGATGTCCGCCTTAATAGCATAAGTGGGCCAGGCTTAGAGTGTGACTCCGCCTGTGCATAAGAGTAGTTATTTGTGGCACGAGGTGTTTACTACTGTACGAGGTTTCAGACGTTGAGTGTGTTCCGTCTGTTGTACGCGCGTTGCGTTACCGTGTACCCGTTTCTGTTGTGTTACCTAGGCGTGGGTGCGACTCCGACGACTAGCGTGTGGTTGTCCTCCGCTAGTGAGCCGGGACATCGAGTGCGACTCTGTCCTGTGCGTACTCCTTTGGTGGTTTTGAACCGGTCTTCGTGGAGCCCCTTCTCTACCGCTAGGGTCAAGCGTAGGGAAAAATCGGTCGTGGACCAGACGCGAGAGAGAGCGTCTGTAGTGTGCACACGTGGCTGGGGTTGAGAGCCTCTGTGGTGACGGGACGCCGAGCCACAGACCCTAGATGAGTCCTACTTGCTGTGGTGTGAGTGTGTGTGTTACTGAGCCGCGAGGTTTACAGTTTTGTGTGTGTGCGACGTGTACTTACTTTCAGTTTTTACTTTCCGCACTTTAGACTGTTGCCGGTGGGGTTACTTTTCCCTACTGGTCTCTTTCTTGAGACTCACTCCCTCCCTTTCAGGTGGGTCTTCGTCGACTCCCGTTCAAAGCGAGTCTAGCCACTCCGGTGTTGGTGCTCCCTAACTGCAGTGAGTAGTACTTTGTTGTACTTCTGTACTCTGTACTTTGTCTTAGACTCTGAGGTTGTATATGATATGTTCATATAGTGGAATTTTACTGCTTTGCATGGTGTGTATCTTCTTACTATAGTCTCCTCGGACTCTTTAATTCCTACCCTTCCGAGCTTGTCTCGTGGGTTAGCGGTCAGAATTCGGGTTACTGGTAGTTACTGGTAATGCGGGTTCTGGTCGTTACACCCTTCACCCTGTCCGGGCAAGATATCTCCAACCGAGCAGAGTCGCCTCCGGTGCACCTACTCCTGTTCGGCCCAACCCGCCCCAACCTACCGAACAGGCTCTGCCTCAGAGTGCCATAGTCCCGCTGGCATGAACATCGCCCGGCAGCATGCTCCGAACAGCTAGTATAACTACTGAACAAGCAGGTCTGGACTACCCAAGGGGTTACCTGCTCGTTGTCTTCTGCCCAGGAGCTTCCGAGCAGCCCCTTCATGACGGTTACAACGGCTTCAAGCCGTGCGCCCCACGTTCCAGGGGGCATTAACTACAGAGCCCCTCAACTGGCGCCTCAACGCATAACTGCCCATCAAGGACGCTAACCGGCGCGCCCTTTCCGGCACTATAAAGGGACATTCCATCCCCTTCCCTCTAGCGTGCATGCCCATAAAAGGCACAGGTAAGCCTCCATGCAGAGACAAGTGAGGTCATCTTGAACACTCACACTGCCCTCGCGCGCCCCACACACGAGAACCCCCATTCTTTCTTATCTCTCCAGGCCTTCTACTGACTTAGGCATCGGAGGGTTCTCTCCCCGGTTCTTCAATTGGGCCTCCCTGACCTCGTTCTGGTTTTGCAGACTTCCATCCATTACCGACGACCGTCTTCCTTCTCCTCTAAGTGTAGGCCCGTTTGATCCAGCCCAAACAAAAAAATACCATCACAACAAAATATGTTTATTTTTTTATATTTTTATAAATCTATATCTTTCACTATAGTGATTCAATATAATTTACAGACTTTTTCTACGATTACACACTTTCTCTTCAACTTACACGATTTTAATATAACTTGTACTAATTCAGTGTAACTTACATATTTTCTCTGTAAATATCAATGTAAGTGAGAGACATAATTTGTAAAAATAAAATTTTTAAAAATTCTCTAACAAGTAAAAATTCATGCTAGAAAGTTTATAAATATATTATATATTTAGGCATGTCACTGAGTGAATGGGGTTATATAAGACCCGATTGGACTAACCAAATCTAACGGAGTTGAACCTCTTTGGCAGCGGATATGGGGATTTATCCCCATTTATCATTAGTTTCACTCGATAGATAGTTTGATTAGTTTACTCTGAGTGATAAAAGTTATCCAAGATAAAATGTTGATAACGATGGATAACTATCTCACCCATAGAGGAGACATAAAAGTTAACTCTAAAGATAACTCATTAATTATAATGTTTTGTTTTAAAAATTGTATATCTCTCTTTATATATAATTAAATGATGTCAAATTAGACATAAATAGATGATAATTATACATATTTTGTCATATTACATCCATCATATTTAAAATTATTTTCTTTTTAATTATTATTCATTTAAATCATCTCAAATTAAAATAATCTAAATATAAATAATTTATATATAATTTATTTATTATCGATCTTCTTATTTGGAAATAAAAAACTACTATTTATCTGTTCACATATTATTATAAATCTGATTTTAAGCTAAGAATCATATTGCCTTTTTGAAACATCGCTGAGGGCGCATAGCGTGTCGCCAGCGAACGTCGGCGCGGACGGCGAAGGTTTTCCGGTTTCTGTGGTCTCCTCTTCTTTCGTACCGATCTGAGGATAAAGAGTTGTTGCGCAGATCGATGTCGCGACGGGAGGTTGCCTTCTGATGTTTTCTTGGCATCTCATCATCATCTACTTCTTCTCGGGTGCGGACCTGCGAAGGAACCAGACGCCGGGAACCCTAGCCTCCATCACCCGAAGCCGCTGTGCCAAATTCGAAGCTTCGGCCCAGTTCGCCGCAGGTCGAATCCCCTCTCCTTGAATCGAATCCCTTTTCTTGAAACCCTAGGTGGATCTGTTTCTTTCCAACAGCAAAGATGCCGGCGACGGCGGGGGGGGCGGATGCCGGCCAACAACCGGGTCCACAGCAGCGCGGCGCTGCAGACCCACGGGATATGGCAGAGCGCCATCGGCTACGACCCATACGCCCCCGAGAAGGACTCCAAGGTCAAGGCCTCCGGCAAGCCGGAGGCCGAGGGGGATGCGGAGAACGCGTACGCCAGCTTCCAGGGCCTCCTGGCCCTCGCGCGGATCACGGGATCCAGCGCCGACGACACCCGGGGCCTGCAAGAAGTGCGGGCGGATCGGGCACTTGACCTTCCAGTGCCGCACTTCCTTCCTCAGCGTGAAGGAGGACAAGGAGAAGGACGAGGTTGCGCTTCAGAACGCCACGGCGGTCTTCGATAAGATCAGAAGGCGAGCGGGATGAACGGGAGGAGGAAGAGAGCTCGGAGGAGGAGGAAGAGAGAGTGATAGCTCGGACTCGGATGTAGATTTGGAGATCGAGAGGATAATCGCGGCGAGGTCGGGTAAGAACAAGAAGAAGACCGAGGGCGGCGAAGGATCCAAGGAAAAAACTGGGAGGAGGGGGAGTCGAAGAAGAGGAGCGGCAAGAGATCGAGCCGTGGTTCTGACGACGACGACAGTGGGGGCGAGGAGGAGGAGAGGAGGAGGAGAAAGGAAAAGAGGCATAGGAGGAGGCAGGCAAGTTCAGATGACGACCACAGTGATGAGGAGAAAGGGAAAAGGAGAAGAAGCGTAGGAGGCGGCGGACAAGCTCAGATGATGACAATGACAGTGACGAGGACTACCACCGTCCCATCATCGGAAGAGTAGGAAAGATAGAAGCGGAGGAGGAGTCATCGGCGGCGAAATGTTTCCGATGATGGTCGGCGGAAGATTCAGATGGGTGCCGCCACCGCCGTCATAAGCAGCAAAACAGGCGGAAGGAAGCACCGGAGAATGAAGCAGACAATGGTTCTTCCGATCATCCAAAATGTTCTGATCGGGGAAAAGGGAGGCATCACGACCTTGGTGGTTCATATGAAGATAAGTCATCTAGGAGAGACAGGGAAAGGCGCAGACATAGTAATGGCTCGGAGGAGGAGGATGATTCACGCCTTGGAAGGACCCATAAGCATTCTGAAAGGAGAAATGGGGGGGCATCAAGAGGCATGAATGTTGATCTATCACACTAACTACATGGTGGTGGTCAAATGGTATCATTCTTGCTATTTCGAATTGTTGCTTTGTTTTAGATGTGAAAGAAAAACTTCTGAACAACCATCTACTCTATAAACTTGTTATCTATCATTTCCCCTCTTATGTTTGTAATCCTATTTGGACCATTTGTATCTTCTGCTTGTCATGCAAAATACTTGTGGTTCTTTGTCGCATGACAAATAACTTTGTTGTAAAGCTTGGTGGATTTTATAGTCTCTTTAAAACATGAAGTTTCATTGATGGTCTAATATTCCCATGTATCTTTAATCATCTATTTTGTTAAATAAGCCAACGTTCTTCTTATGGAAGACTTATGAGTTCAAATGCAAAAATGTGATCAAAGTCAAACTGAAAAAAGAACTCCATGTCATTGAAATGGAAGGAAAATTGTTGATGAACACCAACCAATCCCTTCTTTCTTGTGTGATGTGAATAGTGTATGATGGTGAATAGTGTTAATAAAGGATGTTATTCAGAGCCATGCCACAGGCGTCTGCATATCATATCACAGTTTGCCTGTTGCGGTTTAGAGGTGGGAATGATCTCTTTGTCCCTTCACCAATTGAGGAGGCTGCTTAATTTTTTCAGGGAGAATGTTCAAGTCACCCTAGAGCACTTCTTATTTTGTAGAAAAACAGAGCCGAAGACCAAAGGTACCTTTTGTAAAGTACGGAAACTTGAGACAAATTTATGCTTTTATGTTAAGATGTTCTGACTTCAAATGTTACCCCTTCAAATCTACTCTTATTTCCTGGTTTTTAAAGTTTTTTACTGTTCAAAAAGCAAGGTATAGCATTATGCAGTGGCCTCTCATTGGGAGTGGTGATTATGACTGCTCGGGCAAATACTAGTATAGAACGAACCTGGGAAGGGGATGGCATGTAAGTTGGAAGTCAGACCCTCCACCTCTTCTTCCTCTCAATCCCTTTCCCCCCTGTTTGCCTTTCTCACCCTTCAGTAGTTTGCAAGGTTTCAGAGCAATCCCGTTAAAGAGCCATGAGAGATCCATCTGACAGTGATAGAGGAAAGCACCTGTGACAAGCTGCAACTTGTTGCCTCTTATCAACTGAAAATAGGATAAAGAAGAATAAATTTGAAGAGTATACACAAGGCCAACCCTCTCTTTACAAAGGGGCGATCCTTCGCTAACTGGAGTCATCACATTGCAACAGCTTTTACCAGGATAATGAGTGTTCCATAATCTGATGCATCTATGGTACTCTAGGGTCTCAATGTTGAATGCTGCTAAGATCAGTTGTGTAGAAACATCACAAGGTAAATTGTGGGATTTTTCACTTGCTTTGTTTTCTCTTCCACCAAAATTGAAGGTACTGTTTTATTTTATCACAGAACAAATACCATCGGTATTAGAGGATCATTCTTCCCTGTAAATAGACATCAAGAATATCTAAAATGTATGCTTCACATATATCAGAACTTGCTAGTAATACTTGCCAAAAGAGAACGTGCCAATGTAGTACAGAACATCAAGAAGTGCTGATAACAGTGCACTCTTTCCATCACTCTGGAGGAAGCTCTGTTTCTTCCTCTTACTGTGTGTTTAAGCCAGTTTCTATCTTCAATGCAATTCCTTGTCTCATCCTCGCTAAAACATCTAAAACCATTGACGGAGGCTTTCTCCCATCAGTGTGTTTTGGATGACTGGATTAGAATATTTTTTCCTTGTTGGCTGTTAACCTGATTTCAACCTCCTATTTGTTGTTTCCTAATGCTCTCGGAATACCAACTAGTAAGCAGAAAAGTCTATTCTTTGCTGCATTTTGTTCTTATTCCCAACCTAAAGCAAATCAGAGTGTTTGATTTCTACAATCATTGAATCATTTGGCTTGGGCTAAATTATTAGGTCACTTTGAGAGTCCTCATTCTCCTCTCCTTTTGTTCATGGGGAGGTGAGGTTGTTTATTTTGGGTTGTTTGAACCGGAGAGAGGACTTTTGTTTGGAGGTCTTTTTGTTGCTTTGCCTCTACTCTTGTACATTCTTCTTATTCGATATACTTTGTGGTACCATCCACATTTCAAAAAAACAAAAACTAGGAACAACTATGAGCATGTTTAGAACTCTTAGTTGGAATCACTTTGGGGCTTTAAGAAACTGTGCCCATTTATTTTTGAGAGAAGATGGTCGCCTTTATAAGACATTCTATGCAGTTTTGTAGATTGGGACAAAAATAAGGTTATTAGAACAAGTTTGACTCGTGTAATTACTTAAAGACAAATTTCTACTTATGTTTCGTGTGTTAAATATGAAAGTCCCAAGAGACTGACGACCAAAAGATTTACCAAGTCTTCAACTCGAAACTGC
>JACBKR010003862.1:0-27015 GCA_014218235.1 Colocasia esculenta
TTGTGAGCATGAAATGGTTTGGCTATTGGTGCTGCCAGTGAGACCCATTGGGGTTGAGGTGTCCGTGGTTACGGGTTGTTTTGGGTAGCCCCTACTGAGCCAGTGACTTGTTGAGGCTCACTCCCCTACAGTTCTTTTCAGGGCTTGCCGAGTGTTTGGCTTGCAGCGGCGTTGTGTCAGACTTGTACCACCAGCAGTTGTGTAGTAGTTAGTGTTGTGTGAGCTTGTGCTCCCTCGGGGTATGCCCCAGGTAGTTGTACTTTTTAATTGGACATGTATTAATGTAATGGGACAGTTGTAAATTGTTATATGCAGGTATGAGCACATGTACTTTCTTGTGTCTTATACTGTTGTGGTTTGTCTTTTATATTCTTACTGGACACTTGTGTGAGCTATCCCTTGCGAGACTTCGGTCCGTTCGCGGGAGGCGGATCTGGATATGGAGCCTTAATGGGCATAAATACCCCGGTCCGTCACAGTTGGTATCAGAGCATGGTCCAGTTAGAATATGAAAAGACAATAAGGTTGCAATGTCCCAATACATGAATTAATGTCCACTGCTGGTAGTAAGTCTGCGGTTTGTGTTGGTTAAAGTGGTATTTGTTTAAGTTTTTGTTTTGTAAAATGTGTTTTTGAGTTGAGAATTTGGCAGTTGTTAGCAGTTGTTGAAAGTTGATGTGATTAGAGGTGGTATAATCTGTGTGATTATACCAGTGTGTTAGTTTGTGATAGAATGATTTGGTTGTTAAGATTCGCAGTTAAAGGAATTGAGGAAATTAATAAATTTGGATATGGAATTCAGTAAGAATACAGAGTTAGCAGAGACAGGTATATGGTAACAAGATGATGAGGATCAGATCAGTGTGTGTGTTAGAAGTGATTAAATGTGCAAAATATAGTTGAGAACCTCAGCAGAGGTATTGTGGCATCAGAGATCTGAGTCAGATGATATCAAGAAACAGTGTGTGTGAATGAGAATGTGATTAGTATTATGAAGAGTTTGACATGATTAAGTAAAGCAGATCAGCTTTAAAAGAGGTGCTGGTACATAAAAGAATAGTGATGATTAAGTGTACCTGAGATCGAAATTTGAGAAAAACGTTGTTATGAATAGTGATGGTAATATGAAGTTTGATATGAGGATTTGTACAAATATGTACAGAAAAGATCAGTTGAATAAAGAAAGAAAGAAAAGAAGAATCAGTGTGTAAAGAGATTTTCTAAGAATTGCATAAGAGAAATATTTAGTTGATGAATGACAAGTTATGAGGAATTCTTCAGAAAAAGTTAGTAAAGATGGCTGTGCTAAAGATAAGAGCAGTGAAAGTTAGTAACTGTGAGCAGTTCGAGGAAAATCAAAATTAAGTTAAGCATGTTAGAATGAGTTCAAAGCAAATGAAATAGAATGGAAAGAAGTGCATTAATGGAGAAGCAGTTAATAAATATTGAGTTGAGAAAAACAGCAAGGCAGACTGTAATATTTATGTTATTTGAGAAAAGAGCATTTAATGGAATAAGGGAAGCAGACAGAGCAAGTTGTTATATTTAAAGAAATTGGTATTTAAATTTGAGTTTTTGCTGTATTTTAAAGAAGGATGATTAAATACCAGAAAGATTTATAGTATGAACGGTACAACAAGATTAGCCAGGCAGCAGAATGAATAAGAGAAGTATTTTGCGGAAAAGATGTTATGATTAGAATGATTGGCAGTTTAGATAAAGAAGAAATATGGACCAGAGAAAGAAAGAATTTAGCAAATGATGAAGTAAATAAAATTAGATGAGTCAGAAAATGTCAGTTAGAGCTTGCATATCGGTGCAAAGAAATGATTTAATTGAACAGAAGTGAACTGTTGTTAAGATATTTCAGGGTTTAATGCTGGAGCAGATTGATTAAATAATATTTGGAAAGTTTATGCCCCAGAATTATGAGATTAGCCAGAGAATGTCAGTAAAGCAAGAAAGGTATATGAAGAGTGAAGCATGTTAATAGTGGTTTGGCAGGTCAGAAATTGCAGTAATATTTTCAGCATGAATTAATTGAATGAGATGATTTGAGAAGCAGTTAAAGTTAGAAATGAATGCAGTTGAAGTCAGAAGAAAGTAATTGAAAGTAATTGTTCGGTGTGATCAGAGTAGCGCAGCGGAAACTGAAACAAGAAAGATTTAATATCCACAGATTGTTTAAGATTGCTGGGATAAGAAGAAAGTGTAAAGTTTTGCACAGTGGAATAAAGGAGCAGAGTTTATTAGTTTTTAATCAGAGATGACTTGAAACGGTATGAGCAGAATAATATGAAAAAGAGCAAGAAATTCAAAGATGGTGATTGGTTTTCTTTGAAGAAGTGACAGTTGCGAATGTAAATGCAGATGAGGCAGAATAACAGCAAGCAATGATAAATAGAAAAAGAAATGGCGGCATGAAAGAATATTACAGTATAAGATATTCGAGAAAGGTAAAGTAGTCCCGAAAGAAATGTTGCAAACACAGCTGGAAAAATGTGAAAGTAGGTTCAGTCCAAGGAGATAAAGCGCCATTGGCAAGGTAGAATCGTCTACAACTGAAAAGTAAGGAAAGGCAATGGAATCGACAGAACAGAGTAATTGTGAAATGAATTGAAAGAAAAGAAAAGAACAAAGCAAGGATGGAAATGGATAGATGAATTGAAAGGCTAATGCAGAGAAAGAGTATCCTTCTTGTTCTGTATATGGTTTCATTTCTTTTTAGGTGATAATCCGGGTTGTTGTGATTTGTTTTATATGTCGAGGACGACATTTCTTTTTAGGTGATAATAATGTAACGTCGCGCGTTTTCGGATCCCCGTGGATCCAGGTTTAGCGGGTTTGGTGGCCAATGTGAGGCCCATTAGTGTTGTGTGTTTCTTATTAGATCCTTACCGGGTTTGGTTATGGGTCTGTGTTGGTGTTCAGTACGCTGGACATCAACAGTGGGTTGGCGTCCAGGTGGGTGACGTCGACTTTGTGTTGGCGGCCATGGGTTGCCGTTAACATGTTTTTGGCGTCCATCGATGTGGACGTCTACCGTTTATTTAATGGGTTTTATTGCTTGAACTTGGCGTCGAGCGATGTGGACGCCTAGTTGGGGCGGTTTGGTTAGCGGCGCAGAGGTTGACGTTAACCTGAGGCGCCTGTGTTTTTAGGTAAACCCGAGCCTTCTTCTTTCCCCATTTTCTCCTCTCCTCTTTCCCCACCTTTCACCTTTGTGCCTCTTCACTACTTCCGGCAGTTGACGGGAGCACGTGGGAAGGCCGTGATGCGCGCAGTAGCGGCAGATCGGGCGGGGAATGACGGATTGGAGGGTGGTGTTCGCGGGAAGCTCCTGGGGGTTTCGGCGCGATTTGAAGTTCTTTAGGAGTTTATTTGCGTTTCTGAGGTAGGGACTGGACCCCTTGACTTCTCTTGTTTGAATTGTCATGCTCCGTTTGTATAGATTACTTGTTAATTGTGTTTTTGGGAAAAAGGGTTACCATGGGGAAATTGGGTGGTTTGATCGATCCAAGTATTGGATCTTGCTTCTCTGGTTTAATTATGGTATATACATGTAAGGGGGAGTGTTTCCCCTTGTTTTTCTATTGTATTTATGGCTAGATTGCCGTGTAATCGGTCTAGGGCCATTTTGTGTGTTCTGGCGGGTTCTGCAGTGAAGATCTTGGCGTCAACATCGGTTGACGCAGAGTTCTTCGTTGGGAGATTAACGGCTAGGTATCTAGCCGTTGATTGTGGGTAAACGGCCAAGTGGTGGTCGCTTACTTGGTGTTGACGGCAAGGGACATTGTCGTCTATATTCTTTGGACGCAATCGATGTCGCCGCCAACCTGTGCATGTGCGCAGTGTGTTTTTAATGGCATTCTTGTTATAAGTGTTGCGGTGTATTAACACCTGTGGTGCTCTTGGAGCACGGGGCTTTTGAGGTCAGTTTACCGGCTATGAGGTTGTGAAATATCACAGGGTTTTGATGTCGTGCAAGTGATTGTATATGCATGGCATATCGTACGTTATCATGTTTATTATATATTAATTACTGTGGTGTTGTGGCGATGAGGTTCACGTCTGAACCTAGCCTCGATCTTCTAGAATCTTTTATAGATTATTCTGGATGGATAATTAGTGAAATACAAGTGTGATTATTATATGATTTATCGTCAGTGTTTAGTGTAACCTTCACTGTCACTTTGTGACCGATGACAGGTCGTGGTATTATTATTAATGTGGTTTATGTGTGTGATTGTGTAGGTTAGCTTGTAAGTCACAGGGTGACTGGAACAGCTATTCCTATCATATGTACCGTGATCGGTAACAAAAGTGTTTGTGTATATATCGTGGTTTGAGCTTGCCGAGTGTGGTGGTCCGGCGCCTATTCCGGAATGCCTCTCTAGTCGGGTACCCCAGGTTCTTTGTGAGCCAGGCACGTGTGTTTGTTGTGCTCGGGGTTTGTCCCGGTACAGTGTGGTACCGTTGAGGTCTGTGTCGTCTTCCTGGACACCCTCACTCCTGTGTTTGAGTTGTACGTCCGGCTGAGGGAAAGACGACAGTAGGGCAGCGGCTTGTGTTGGTGGGTGTGCAGTCGCTTGTAGCGCGCTCGTAGTTGGGGGTACGGACACCAGTAGTCGACACTGGTCCCCAGCTAGTCCTGTTTCCAGTGCCTCACTTTAGGGTGCTCCGGCCAGAGACCCTAGAGGTGCCAGGCATGGACCTGCAGTTGTGTGTCTGCAGGTGTGGTGTTGGTTGGTCTCCACAGTTGTTTGACTTGTTCTCGTGGAGCGGCAGTTGGACCTTTCGTCCGTGACTGCGAGGCTGAGAGGTTGTTCTTGTGTTGTGTTGTCCGGGTTGGATACTGGCCTGATCAGCCAGTAGACCGTTCCGTGTGGTGGCGTCGTTCTTCGCGACTCGTGCTTTGTTAGCTCCAGTTGTGGTTGTGGTGACGTCGTTCCTTTCCGACTCGTGCTTTGCCACTGGCTCTGGTTCGTGAGTTTGTGACTCGTAGTCGAGGTTTGACTCGTTCGAGGTGTGCCCGTGTTGGCACAGTTGTGACTGCGATTGTGCTTGTGGTGTGCCCGAGTGGTGGCACAGTTTCAGCTATAGATGGTGAGTATTGACTCACCACAAATGTGGTTTAGTTTGCTATGGTGTGCCCTGTTACGGCACTGGTTTACTTGCGGTTTCTGTGCTGGTGCCTTGTGGTAATAGGTACCTGTACCCTGTGTGGGTAATGGTTTGTGGTGGCACGTCGTATACCAGTCTTTCTGGTGTTGACGTGGAACTGTGTTTCGTGGAGGTCGTGTGGTGTGACCTTCCACACAATGTGCTTCACCCTCCCTCGGGTAAGCTACCGTATATGGTTTTCATGTGTGATGGATTGGCCCGCTGTAGCCGATCATGTTACTTGGTGTATGTGGTTTCCGACATATTGTGGTTTGGTATAAAGGCCAGCTTTTGGTTAACAGCTCTGTTACCCACGTACTTGAGATTTGCCTGTGAAGCTTGTAGCTTAGGCAACCAGTCGTTGGAATAATGTGCCTGTGAGGCTTGCGGCCTAGGCATTTCAGTTGTTGAGAGGACTAGCCTATGGTTCCTCTTTCTTTATAAGGAATATGCATTTGTTTATCAATTACTGTTTAAGCTGTTATTTAAATATAAATGTTGTGAGCATGAAATGGTTTGGCTATTGGTGCTGCCAGTGAGACCCATTGGGGTTGAGGTGTCCGTGGTTACGGTGTTGTTTTGGGTAGCCCCTACTGAGCCAGTGACTTGTTGAGGCTCACTCCCCTACAGTTCTTTTCAGGGCTTGCCGAGTGTTTGGCTTGCAGCGGCGTTGTGTCAGACTTGTACCACCAGCAGTTGTGTAGTAGTTAGTGTTGTGTGAGCTTGTGCTCCTCGGGGTATGCCCCAGGTAGTTGTACTTTTTAATTGGACATGTATTAATGTAATGGGACAGTTGTAAATTGTTATATGCAGGTATGAGCACATGTACTTTCTTGTGTCTTATACTGTTGTGGTTTGTCTTTTATATTCTTACTGGACACTTGTGTGAGCTATCCCTTGCGAGACTTCGGTCCGTTCGCGGGAGGCGGATCTGGATATGGAGCCTTAATGGGCATAAATACCCCGTCCGTCACACATATCTCAGACCAAGGATCTCAATTATCATCTTAAAGCTTGTCTGGTCTTCAGTTCAAGATTATGTTCAGAAGTATTCTTTTCCGATGAGAAGAAAAGGAGCAGCAGTGCGCTGGGTGGTTGACAAGCAGAGTCTATACTCTATTCCCTGTTACAAGGGAAGCCAGCTTATGCTAGTTTGTGAATCTTGCTGGGGTTTGTCCCAATGAGGTGCTTCTGAGCTTGCAAAAGAAACACTTGTTGAGTGAAACAACTGGCTATCTTTTTTCAGAAGAGAAGAAGACCAGCTGAGGTGTTAGGTGTTTTCCCCTTATGTAGAAGAGAGGACCAGCTCTACTAGTGTTATGTCCTTAAGAGGATATGTACCTTGGGTAGTGTAAACTCCAAGTGTTTTTGGGGATTAGACGTAGGGCTTCCATTTGGTGGTGTTTGAACTAGGATAAATTTCTGTGTTCTTGTGTGTGCTAACTTCCGCACCTTCAATTTCCATTGCACACAATTTATTATACTAACCAAAAGTTTTAAGTGGTTGAGTTTGCTTTCAGATTTCAGTTCAACCTATTTACCCCCTCTATGTAACGACCCGAGAACCCGACCTCGGCCCAAGCCGAGGACCCGATTTTCGTGTCACCGCCCATGGATCTGGGGTCCCGGAAGGGCTATAACACAAAGTCTAACAGAATATGTAAAGGAAATAAACATCAACTACTAACTAGGAGCACACACGCGGAAGTAGAAAGAAAAGCGAGACCGCTGCGTATCGCTCTAGGTACAGTCCCAACACACACACACTAGTACAAGTAACGAGGGAAGAACAGGCCCCTTAGGGGCATACCCCAAGGGTGACGTACAACTGGTAAGGGGGAAACACTGCTAGCTATGGGGACGAAGACTACCACTCCATCTCCTCCGCCCGACGCGTGCGCTGCCGCTACTGAGAAGTCTCACCTGAGAAAAGGAAGAGATGAGCTTCACAACAGAAGCTCAGTAGGGACTACCAATCTCCTACTGGTTCTAATAGGTAGAAGAATATATATAAATAAATAACAGTAGTTATATCTTCTACCTACAAAAGAAGTGCGGAAGCAAGCTGCTAACTAGCGCGGTACGGAAAAACACCACGGTCGGAAACTCCGTATGACTACACGTCGTGACCACCACACTGCTGGCAACACAGGCAGAGGGAACCCTACCTGGACAAGAGACACTATCTATGAAAAACACTTGTAACATCTTGGGCTTTCCAGTTCCCTTCGCCTGCATTTTGGATGACTGGCTGCTGTCGCGCCGGCCTGGGCGGCGCGTCAGTGTCGCGATGGAGGCGCCCGTCGCGACAGTCATCCCTTGTTGCGACCGCCTTTGTCGTCGCGTTCTTGTCGCGCTCGGTCAACAGGTCGCGACTGCTTTCTGCTTTTTGGTCGTCTGACGCCTGTCAGAGTAGTAGGTGTGGCAGACTGACCTGTCGGGTTGTTGCGGCGCCCAGGGTGGGCGCGTTCTGATCGCGGTTTGGGCGGCCATCGCGATAAGGTGGTATCGCGACGGCCTGCCCCGTCGCATTTTGGGGGCCAAAGGCTAAAAGCCTTGGCTGGCTCTCCCTTTTCCTTCTTTGGGTTTCTCCCTTCCCTCCTCCTCTCCGAGGAGGGGAAGGTCTTCCCCTTTCTTCCTCCGGCGGTGGAGCTTGGTGGCGCGGCGGCGGCTCGTGTAGAGCGGGAGCGGCGTCGTGGGAGCGAGGAGGAGGTGGCAAGATCTTTGTGAAGGCCCCTTTGGGGTTTAATTCTTCCAATTTATGTAGGGATTTCTAGAACTCTTTCCATTCCGGGTGATTGGGAGGCTCTTTGTGTGAATCCATGCTTTACAGCTTTTGGGACGACCCTCCTTATACCGGTACGATTATACCAATCCACGTCGGTATAGTGAGTCTCGTCACAAAGGGACATTTACCCAAGCACTAACACATATGATGAGATATACCAAATATGAATACAGAGTAGCAGAAGTAGAAGAACCGCTGTCTTTTCATTTCATCATCCACATACATATACATGATCCATATAGCAATTTAAGGAACTAAGTCCACATAATGAAATACGAAATTCAAATTATATTGTTCGTCCACAATTTCGTAAGTTTCAATTACATAAGTCTCAAATACATACTATGAAAAGAAAGTACAAGTCGATAATCCACCACAACTACTCTCCTCGCTCGGAGTCGCTCTCAACGGTCTCCTCCAAGGAAGTAGGATCCGCTACTAAACCTGTATGCCGAAGCAAGGGTGAGTCTAAAAGACTCAGCAAGTAACTTCCATACACATCATACATGCATACGTCGCATAGGCCATTTACATTCAATGACATTAATCAATACATGTAGCATGCTTGAACAACCTTAAGAGAACCTACCATGATACTTCTATCAAAATTTATAACACAGGAAACATGGTTCATGTCATTCCAAAATAAAATACCTACCGCATGCTTTCTACTTATCTATCCACATGAGAGCTACATTTACATTTAAGCTACAATATGATAGCAAATTAAGCATGGGATTTTCACAAATAAAAAGGAAATACTCCTAACATGGATCCTACCTACTTTTGCACATGTAAACCACCATTGCAAACACATTAAGGTTGCTGTTTTGACATGAATCTAACATTATCATATCATAAATCACAATTTCACATTCTAACACATTGGTTTCACATGTTTACACATTTACTCATTCACATGTTCACTTACACATTACACATTCACATGTTCACACTACACAATGCCACATATACACATTCACATTGTTCACATTTAGATGCCGTGACACATAGTCCAAATCACCATTAGAAGGAGACATTCACATAACACATAACACATAGACGCCACCTAGGCAACATAGTGACTGCTTTTGGTACTGCGCACAGACCGGGAGAAGTAATCTCCACCCTAACCAGTGGTACTTGTTCACCTCCAAGATTTCATCCTAATGCCCATAGGATCTAAACACATTGAACTTTCCCGTGGAGACTTTTCCACGGTAAGTTCCACAGCCCTCTATGGAAGCAGTGTCACAACGGCACATTTTACATATTTTCCCGTTTATTATACACATAGTTCTCACACAATTGACACTGACTTACATTTCACCACTTGGCACATGATTCAGTATTCCCTAACATGATGCTACTGTTAACAGAGTTTAACACTTAGAATCTACACTAATCATGTTGGGAATTTCATTAACAATCATAACCACATAAGCATACTTTAATAACTAAATTTCACATGGAAATTCACAACCTCATCTACTGTTGCCCAAATCACACGAAATTTTAACCACATGCTGTTGGCAGGTTTCAGATCACACATGCACATTTTCATATTTTTCTGAGCTACATTGATTTTACAGAAATTAAAAATACTTATTCACATGCCATTCATAAAGCAGTTTATCATAGAAGCATAGTGTCAAGGTCGGATTAATAGTTCACTAACCTGCATCTAACATTCATATTATCACATGAATTTTCCCCGAATTTATCAAGCATCATACAATTTACTGAATTTTTAAACATCCTACACATGCTCCCTATTTTTCCATACAGAATTATAACAAATAGCATGGTCATGGGAAAATTCCCAAATTTTCAGAACCAGGACTGACATACATGCACATCACTCAACAATTTTATGGCACTGAAATTTCGTAGGGATCATATGAACAGAACTCTGCCACATTCAAGGTCTCATCTAACATGCATTTCACATAAACCTAACAATTTATACTATTGCAGAAATACATAAAAATCTCACAACACATTCCATTATCTATATTACATAACATATAATGTTTACAATATATCCTCATGCGAAGGAAATCCGAAAAATAGTCACATAGAAGGAAGAACAGCTCACTGTTCTGTCTTGAAGAACTAAACGGCAAAGGCTGGCCGTTCACAGAGGTTAACGGCAGCATCGTCTACCGCCAAATGAAGAGCTTAATGGCAAGAGATCATGCCGTTAAGTTCCTGTCTGTGCAGAACACAGACCGAACTCCAAAGATGGTGAATATAGGGGTTCCAGGATACGAAATAAATCTCAGAAAATGCCTAAGACTAATAGACATACACATAGACAACGGATAAGGGTTACTTGCCTCAGAAAAATTCTCCAAAGGGATCTAAATGGCCGAGAAGCTCTCCTTGGGCAGTGCCAAGAAGCCTTCAAGATCCTCTTGCTCCGGGTTCTAGGTCGATGTAGGCTGCAACCAGTCATTGGAGAAGCCTTCCTCTAAGTCCAGACTACTCCCAGTCGATGTAGATCGCTGGAAGATGCTCCAATTCGCGGATCCAAGCTTTCAAAGTTCAGGTTTTCTCTCTTTTCCTCACAGCTAGGGTTTCCCTCTTGCAAAGAGCCAAGAGAGCTCTCCCATACACAAGGAGGGGTGTTTTATAAGTCTTGGCCTTGGGATCTCGCGCACAGATGATGGGAGAGGTGAGATAGCCGTTGGGGACATCTCCCCAATCGGTGAGCAAGGCAAACCCGAGATCTGGGTCTACTGCACACAGAAATTCAGAGAAGTAGACGTCCACATAGATGGCCATCTACTTTAGTGTTGGCGTCCATCGACATGGACGTTGACTCATCATGGACGTCCATCCATGTTGACACCAATTTGCTCTTTGGCTAGAGCTTAAAACCCGCAGAAAACCCTATGTACACTAGGTCTATGCATGCAATACATATAGTATAATATACACACTATGCACATGCAAACATCCACTATTTACATTAATTACACATGCACACGTAAGTACACCTAGCTAATATACATAGTTACCTACATATGCACACATGATATTTACACACAAGCACGAATCCATACATGATATCAAATAAAAGGACAAAATTCGAGGGCTTACACTCTTCCCCTTAAGGAAACTTCGTCTCAAAGTTTAAACAAACACTACTCAAACAATGAGGATACTTCTTCCTCATCGCATCCTCAGCTCCCAAGTAGCCTCTCTCGCGAGAAGTTCCGCCATAGAACTTCACTGACGTAATACTCTTGTTCCGGAGGGCTGGCCTTCGGTCAAGAATAGCTACTGGCTGCTCCACATAGACAGATCTGGATGGAATCCCACTGGCTGGTGACTAATAACATGAGACGGATCTCGAACATACTTCCGAGCATAGATACGTGGAAAATGGGATGAACACTAGCTAAAGACGGAGGCAAAGCTAGCTCGTAAGCCACGCTACCTAAACGCTGAGATCTCATACGGCCAATGAATCTGGGACTTAATTGCTATGCCTGCCAAACCTGAAGACACCTCGAGTAGGTGAAATCTTCAAAAGACATGTCACCCCCTCGAACTCCAAATACCTTCATCATGTGTCGGGTAGCTCTTTGCCTATCCTGTGCCCGCAAACGCCTCTCCTAATAAGCTGAAATTCTTATCCGAAGTCTCCTGAACTAAATCCGAGAACGATCAACGCCTATCAGCGGTCTCCTCCCAACATAAAAGAGATCTCAAGGCCTTCATAACACACCTCAAAATGAGCATACCAATACTCGCATGAAAGCGGTTGTTATATGCGAACTCCACAAGAGGTAGATGACGCTCCCAGTCGTCCTTCCAACAGCACACCCGATCTGAACATATCTCGATTGTCTGGATAGTCCTCTCGGACTGTCAGCTGTTTGGAGATGGAACGCCGAATTGAAGTTTCAGCTATGAACCTAAAGCATCTGAAGACTTTCCACACCCCTTTTTGAAGTAAATCTTGGATCTGCGATCCAAAAATGATCGACTTCGGCACACCATGCAAATAATAATGACTATGACATACAATCTGTTGCCCGGTTGGCTAACCAAAGGGGGGGGGTGAATGGGTCTTTAAAAGTTTATCTGATAAAAACCTGAACTCAAACAAACATAAAGAGTTCTTGAAAGGGATTAGTAATGGTTAGTAAAACAACAATCACACAAAGAAGACAATCACACAACACAGATTTATCCTGGTTCGGATCTCCTCTCCTTAGGAGTCCTACGTCCAGTCCCTGAGCAACCTCAGGATTTCACTAACTGGGGTACAGTCCCCCTATGGACAAAAACAACCACCCAGCTTAGCTGGTCTTCCTTCACCCCTGAAGGGAACACAACACCCTGGTAACCACCAGGTCTTCCTTCACACACGAAGGGAAAAACACACCCCTGGAAACCACCAGGTCTTCCTTCACACACGAAGGGAATAACACAGGAAATTCTTGAGAGAAAAAGACTAGCCCCTAGATCAAGCTTTTACAAAACTCAATCTGAAGCTACAAGCACTGAGAGACGAAGATCTACACAAAGTGCACTCTCTCAGAACTAAACTAGCTTCTTAATTTTTCTTCTCACAGCACAGGGAGCTAAGAGCCAAGATCGAAAAGACTGAATTTCTGGCTCTAGAGAAAAATTCGAAGACTTGAAAGCTGCAGAGTTCTAGCCGCTCTTCAATATGAATTGAATTTTCTCGATGTTTGTCTTCCGAGCTTCATCTTGTATTTGTATCTCCGATTTGAATGAGGACAAGGAGATGACCGTTGTCTCACAGCTTTGGTGTACGTTAGACTGAAGGTTTTGTGGAAGCTTCCTGTCAACAGTCTTTTGTTCTTTGGAGCACGCAAAGAGATAAGATCTTCTGAGTTTGCTTGTAGTTCCTTCTGTGTCCGTTGTTGTAGGATAGTACATCCTTAAGGTTCTGCAAGGTTGAGCTTTAATGGTAGACAGCTATACTATCTCCAGATGTCAATCAACGTCAAAGCAGATAGACACAATATAGTAGTAATACTTTATCGTTCTAAAAGATGCATGCAGAGAATACACACAGAGATGGAAGATATGTTCTGTGTCCATGCAGAGATACGTTCAGTCTTTATTAAATGCATGGCAGTCAATCAGACGAGATGCGACTTTGACTATTCAACGTAGATTAAATCAAGGAAAAACATTTAATAATGGAAACATGACTTATGCAGTCGTTGTGAAAATCTGATAGAATCGTTATGATCAAGTTGCTGTAGACTGATAAGAAGTCGTTATGATAACTTATGAAATCGTTACCACAACCAAGTCGTTCTATAACAGATGATAAAAGAAATCGTTATGAAACATGGCAAGTCGTTGTAGCTCTCAAAAGAAATCGTTATGAAACATGGCAAGTCGTTGTAACTTTCTAAAGAAATCGTTACGACAACTTACAGAGTCGTTATGACGAGCAAGTCGTTATAACTTCTGAAGAAGTCGTTACGATAACTTACAGAGTCGTTATAATGAGCAAGTCGTTATAACTTCTGAAGAAGTCGTTACGATAACTTACAGAGTCGTTATAATGAGCAAGTCGTTATAACTTCTGAAGAAGTCGTTACGATAACTTACAGAGTCGTTATAATGAGCAAGTCGTTATAACTTCTGAAGAAGTCGTTACGATAACTTACAGAGTCGTTATAATGAGCAAGTCGTTATAACTTCTGAAGAAGTCGTTACGATAACTTACAGAGTCGTTATAATGAGCAAGTCGTTATAACTTCTGAAGAAGTCGTTACGATAACTTACAGAGTCGTTATAATTATGAAGGAATTATTATGGCTCTTCTGAAAAAAGATGTATGTAAGACTTACCACAAATGCTTGACTTTCTTTGGGTAATTCCTGTGCTTATGGCTAGATAAACAAGGTTAGAGAAACTTTTGACAGTGTTTTGTTTATCACCAAAATAGGCAAGTAATTAATTTAAAAGTACATGGGGATGGACTGTTCATCAATCTCCCCTTTTTGGTGATGACAAAACTATGATCAATATTTAAGTAGTACTGAGTATTAAACAGGATTAAAGTACTTGAGTCATGATTCAGGAATGTGTCAGACACAAGTAGGTAATCATTCTCCCCCTTTTTGTCATTAAGCAAAAAGCAAAAGGAAAGAGACAAAGAATAAGAGACAATGAGGAGAAGGAGCACAATCCATTCATTAAGATTGAGGAGGTACAGGCAAATAATAAGCAGGAGAGAGAAGGGAGGCATAATGAGAAATAGCTTCCCAGGCTTGCTCTTCCTGACGCTTGAAGAATTGCCTAAAGGCACCGCTCTCAATGGAGAAGGATGGTCCCATGATTGGAGCCATCTTGGATAGATAGAGGCTGCGCTGCTTGGTAAGAAACAGGTCATACTCGTCTGGATCCATGGAGGAGCAGGTGATGATTGTTTTACCAAAACTTGCACAGGCAAGAAACTGATCCATGGTGACAGGGTAGAAAATCTGTTTGTCCTTGAGTTCCTGGCGAAGAGCTAAAAACACTTTGTATCTTTCAGCCCAAACGTGGTAGGGATCAAAGACCAGCTGGATTGAATTCATATCCAAGAAGGTTGCAGGAGAGATAGGAGCTTTTCCTTCCCTGGCTTGAGCAGCATTCAGATGTGCTAGCTGCTGAGCAGACAGAGAGTAAAAGCTTGGACCAATCGGAGGCATTCAGCCTTTCACATTCTGAGAGGAGAGGGGCAAGGACAGCAGAGTTGACAAACCCTCTATGGTATTCCCGGAAAAGAAATCTAGGAAAACCAACCTGAAGGCCTTTCTGAATCTTGATTCTGCCCATAACCCTTGCAAAACGCTCAAAAATGATGGAACCAACCGAAGATTCCATAATCAGGAAATGAATCTGAGGCAGGAAAATCTCTTCAGGTAAATAAGAGTGGCAAAATCTACTCTGATTTCCTCAGACTGCTCAGAGTGGGTTAGGACCTTGATGGCTCTCTTGAACTGGCTGAGCTGAACTTCAGGTAAATGTTGAGATACCTGTAGTTGTTGAATGTTTGGAAATGCCTGACCAGCTTGATGAGCTTCTGAATGGCAGGAGCCCAGGTGTTCTGGTGGTGAAACTGGAACCACTCAGAAAGGGTCAAGGAGTGATCCCTGGGTGGAAACCTTGCTGCCTTAGCCTGAAGGAAGCGACTGTACAGATCTTTATGAGATTTAGCCCATTGCTCCTCAGTTTTGGAGTGGGGGGAGAAGATTTTGGATTTGTCGGCTTTAGACAGAGGAGTATAGGGAAGAATAACATCTAAATGGTCAGAGAGGTTAAGAAAAGGAAGATTGTGAAGAGTGGCAAAGACAACCTTTTGAAGGTATTCTTTGTACAGAGAGGTATGCTTGTGGGTGACTGTAAGAGAAAACCACAAGGGAGGGTAAAGAGGAGATGTGGAGGAAGAAAGCTTTCGTTTCTTGGAGACAGTACTGGAAGAGTCTGTTGGAAAGGTGGTCACCTACCTTTAGCACAGATTTAAGAATGACCTCTTCAAACTCATCCTTGATTTTATCAAGAAAGGGTGAGTCGACTTGGACATCTGTAGGAATAATAGTGATAAAGGAGGGAGGTGCAGGGGGGTTCAGAAATGCATCAGAATTGAGAGATCCTACTTCTGGAAGTGAAGATGTACCAGAAGAGGATGAGGCTCCAGCTGAGGATGCTGGAGGGGCCTCAAATTCTTGAGCAGAGGAAAGATGAGAAGTAGAAGAAACAGGAGAGGATGTGATGGGATGAGGAGGAAAAGGTGTGGGAGAGGAAATGGGCCTGGATCTGGGCTTTTTGAAGGGAGGTGGAGCAGGTGGAGCTGTGGAGTTAGAGGGTGGAGAAGGAGGAATGGGAGTGTTGGTAGAAGTGGGAGCAAGGGGTGGAGGATCTGAAACCACTTCTTCAGGCAAGGGAGGCAAAGGATCCAACACTGCCGGCCCTGGTGGCCCTGATTCCATCACAACTGGCCCTGATGGCCTTGAATCTTCAGCTGGCCCTGATGGCCCTGACTCTTCAGCTGGCCCTGACTCTTCAGCTGGCCCTGTTGCCCTGACTCTTCAGCTGGGGCTCTGCTGCTGCTGCTGACTGCCCGGAGGGCTCAGGTACACTTGAGTGAGGCTCCTGAGCTGCTGGAGGAGCAGGAGCTTGAGCTCCAACTGCCTGAAGGATGTCAGATAGCATATTCTTCATGGTCCCCATTTCCTGATGAAACCATGTCATGGCAGAGCGAATCTGAACCAATTCCTTGCGGGCTGAAGCTTGGCTTAGAAAGATGGAGTTCACATCAGTGAAGTGAGCAAAGCAGCTCACCCTGAGCATCCAACCTCTCAATCACAGGTTTTAAATTGATGATAATCTTTTGCTTGACCTGTCTTTCAAATGGTGCATCAGCTAAAGGGGTACTTCAGGAGCTATATCTTTCTCTTTGCCCTTTGTAGGAGGAGGTGGATTATTGTCCTCATCAGAGCTTGATGAACTAGCTGTCTCCCCTTCTCTGGCATCCAAATTTTCAGACTCTCTCTGGTCTTCCTCCTGATCGCTGGTGGCTGGAGGTGCAACATCTGGTGTCTCTTGGGATTGCTCCCCCTCAAGTGGAGCATCTTCTGCAACTGCACCAGTCTCCCCCTGACAGGGAGCATCCATTTCCATTGAATTATCCTTAGGATTTTGCTGCTCTTCTTCTACTGGACCGTCTTCAAAGATGTGGCCTGATGCCACAGACTGCTCCATAACAGGCAGGATGTCTTCAGGAAGAATGTCCTCAATTCTCCTTTCAACAGGAGGCACAACTGGATCTGCTGTAGCTGGCCTGTCTTCCTCTGCCCTCACTGCTGTTGCTGCCTCTGACTGATTTCTGGCCATAGATGGCCCTTCCTGCTCTGTTTCTACAAAGACTGGAACAGAACCTGATTCCAGTGGCAATTCGGGCATCACAGAATCTGCCTCTGACTGGGTTTGAGTAACTGAAGGCTCACCAATGAGACCTTCACCTTCTGCAACTGAAGCCTTGAACCAGACCCCATTGACTACTGAAAAACCGCTCTTCTTTAAGTTTCTGGACCTGATAGCTTGGCCCATCTTCTCCACAACTGCCCCTGAGACATCTACACCGAAGTGTCTGAAGATTCTGGTGAGTAAATGGGCATAGGGAAGGGACACATTCAACTTGCTTTTAGTGTCCCAAATCTGCTCCCTGGCAAATTTCATTCTCTCCATCATCACTGCGGCCATATTGATTTCCTCATTTTTAATGGCCCAGTACATCAGATCGGAGTCAGCCTTAGTGCAAGCGGAGAAGGTTGCACTTCGGGGAACCAAAATCTGACAAACGATAAAGTGAAGGAGGCGGTTGAAGGCACTTAACTGATTGATATCTAGCTTGCCATCCCTCATCTTGAACCCTGGCCCAACAATCCCCAAACCCTTTTCTTGGGTATCTACAGAATGAATTCCACTGAAGCCCGATATGCTTACTCCAAATAGCATCCTAAGCAATTCCTGGTCGATTCTGATTACGGTGCCCTTGACTGAAGAAACGAGGGCCCCATCTTCTTCTGTTCTTAAGCATACAAAGAACGCCTTTACCAGGTCCGGATAACTTACCTCTGAGCAAGTGGTAAGCCCTTTCCACTTCATCTGGTCGATCTTCTCAATGAGGCTGCTCATTCCATTTTTCTGCAGATCTGAAACATCTACTTCCTTGTGACCACAGAGCTTTGTCTTCACAAAGGTGAAACGCTCCTCCTGCGCTGGGGAGAGGTATTCGGCGCTGTAGCCACCCACACTTCCGGCAATAGCTGGTGCGGCCATGGATTCAGGTGGGAGAAGGTTTGAAGGGGTGACGAGAAGGGTGATGAGAGGAAACCCTCAAACGATTTCGCGGGAAGGAGATGGAAGCTTCAAATTTGCAGAGGGTAGAGGCAAGAGTCGCTAGGGCATCGGCTCATGCGTCGGGACGAAAGAGGGGAAAAAGTGAATGAGGAAGAGGAATCGTTAACGCATCGATTTAAAGAATATAAATGCTCCAAAAGGTGAGGCGTCAGAAAACGACAAGCGAGGTTGACCGCCTTGAAGGACTATGACTTATCGGACGGAACGCTTAAACTGAGACTTTTGAATTGATTTTGACACAGAAAGAGAGAGAGAGAGAACCTTCTTAAATTCTGAGAATTTTTATACCAGCTTTAAATGAAGATCTTTTCACAAAATACACATGCCTAACTCCCTTCTAAGAGATGTAAATCTCTCTTCAGGTAAGGCCTTTGTGAAAATATCTGCTAGCTGATTATTTGTATCAATAAACGATATTTCAATATTGCCATTTGCTACATGATCACGAATAAAATGGTATCTGACCTCAATATGTTTGGTCCTGGAGTGCTGAATTGGATTTTTGGTGAGGTTGATAGCGCTGGTGTTGTCACATAGCAGAGGAATTTTCTTGACTTTGAGTCCAAAATCCTCAAGTTGTTGCTTTATCCATAAGAGTTGTGTACAGCAACTTCCAGCAGCTACGTACTCGGCTTCAGCTGTAGATAGTGCTACTGAATTTTGTTTCCTTGAGGACCATGAGATTAAACACCCTGCAAGAAATTGACAGCAACCACTGGTGCTTTTTCTATCTACCTTGCATCCAGCATAATCAGCATCAGAATACCCTACTAATTTTACATCACAGGAGTTTGGATACCATAGTCCTAGATCATGAGTCCTGGCTAAGTATCTGAAAATCCTTTTGACAGAAATTAAATGTGATTCTCTAGGGTCGGCTTGATATCTAGCACACATGCATACACTAAATAATATATCAGGTCTACTTGCGGTTAGATAAAGTAATGAACCTATCATACCTCTGTAGATCTTTTGATCTACTTTCTTACCATCCTTGTCATTGTCCAACCTAGTTGATGTACTCATTGGTGTTGACAGTGGCTTGGTGTTTTCAAATCCAAATTTCTTTAGCAGTTCTCTGGTGTACTTTGCTTGACAGATGTGAATTCCTTCCTTTCCTTGTTTGATTTGAAGTCCAAGGAAGTAGTTGAGCTCTCCCATCATACTCATCTCAAATTCCCCTGCATTAGCTTTTCAAAATACTTGCACAAGGATTCATCAGTAGATCCAAAGATGATGTCATCCACATAAATTTGAACCAACAGTATATTTTGGCTTTTGTTTTTATAAAAAGAGTGCTATCTACTTGACCTCTATTGAAACCATGTTTTGTGAGAAAAGAACTAAGTCTTTCATACCAGGCTCTAGGTGCTTGTTTTAAACCATATAGAGCCTTATGCAACTTAAAAACATGATTCGGAAAGTCTGTATCATCAAAACCCGGCGGTTGTTCCACATAAACTTCTTCTTTTATAAAACCATTTAGAAATGCAGATTTAACATCCATTTGAAATAACTTTAAATCTAATGCAGAAGCATAAGCTAGTAGCATTCTAATGGCCTCAAGTCTAGCCACTGGTGCATAGGTTTCATCAAAATCTATGCCTTCCTCTTGACAATAGCCTTGAGCCACCAGTCTGGCCTTGTTTCTTAGAATTACACCAGATTCATCCAATTTGTTTCTGAACACCCATTTAGTGCCGATCACAGGATGGTCTGATGGTCTAGGAACAAGTGACCATACTTGGTTCTCTTGAATTGATTTAATTCATCTTGCATTGCTATTATCCAGGATTCGTCAGTTAGGGCTTCATTGACTGTCTTAGGCTCTAATTGAGAAACAAAAGCGAGGTAATCACAAGGAATCAAGTTACCTCTTGTTCTTACCCCTACCGATGGATCACCAATAATGTTTTCAGGTGGGTGATCTTTCTTGTATCTCCATTCCTTTGGAAGAGTTTCATGAGAAATTTCTTCTTGTTGCATTTCTTCCAGAGGCGGATCATCCTTATCTTCAAGTGATGTGTCTTTCAGTTTATTGGACAGTTCATCTGCGTCATCGATATCACTCTCTACTTCCTTTCTCAAGGAGGGATTAGTTTCATCAAAAATAATGTGTACAGACTGTTCAATCAATAAAGTACGTTTATTAAATACTCTATAGCCTTTGGGTTTAGAGGTGTACCCCATGAAGATGCCTTCATCTGATTTGGCATCCAACTTACCAATATCCCTTTTTCCGTTGTTGTGAATAAAGCAAGGACATCCAAAAGTTCTGAAATGGCTGATCTTTGGTTTCTTCCCTTTAAACAGCTCATATGCAGTCTTCTTCAGGATTGGCCTGATCATGACTCTGTTGACAATGTAGCTGGCTGTGTTGACTGCTTCTGCCCAGAAATATCTTGGTAACTCATATTCACAAAGCATAGTTCTTGCCATATCCAAGAGAGTTCGGTTCTTCCGTTCGGCTATACCATTTTGCTGCGGTGTCCTTGGTGCTGAGAAATTGTGCTGAATTCCTTGATCATCACAGAATCTAGCAAACTTTTCATTTTGGAACTCACCACCATGATCAGATCGAATGGATACTATGCTGAACTTCTGATCTTTCTGGATTTTTCTGCTGAAACTAACAAAATTATCAAAAGTGTCATTTTTATGTTCTAAGAAAGATACCCATGTGAATCTTGAGTAGTCATCTACTATAACAAATCCGAAATCTTTCCTCCAAGACTGGTAGTTCTCATTGGCCCAAATAGATCCATATGTAGGAGCTCTAAGGGTTTTGAGGTGGTCACCACCGTCTTTGACTTGAAGGAACTCTTAGTGTGCTTTCCCTTAGCACAAGGTCTGCAAACACTTTCTAATTTACCATTGATTTTCGGTAGTCCTTCCACAAGGTTTCTCTTTCTGAGCTTGCTCATGCCATCCAAGCTGCAGTGGCCTAACCTTCTGTGCCACAGATCGGTTGATTTGTCTTTGCTGGCTGCCAGACACACATTTTGCTCTTTGAGTTCTTCAAGGTAGAGCACGTACAGATTCTTCTCTCTATTTGCTTCAAAGATGACTGCTCCATCCTTTAGTATGCTGCATTTTGACTCTTGAAATTTGATTTGATGTCCTCTATCACACAGCTGACTAATACTTATGAGGTTGTGCTTTAAACCTTTGACTAACAGTACATCTTCTATGACTGTTTTTCCTTTGCTGTTAACTGATCCACTGCCTACTACAGTTCCTTTTCCATTATCTCCATAAGTGACTGTTCCTTCTTCATCTTGAAGATGGGAGAAAAGCTTCAGGTTTCCTGTCATGTGCCTTGAGCACCCACTATCCAAATACCATTTGGATGCTCGAAGGTTAGCCTGAAATAAAGACATCAAGATTTAGGTACCCAAGTTCCTTTGGGTCCTGATGGGTCAGTATCATTATTTTTACTTTTTATTATCCACTTCTTATGTCTTGTTGGACAGGTGGATTTTAAATGTCCTAGCTTATTACAGTGATTACAACATGATGTTATTGTCACTCTTTCTATGTATTTAAAATTCGCTTTATATGCCACATCTTGTTCTGGAGTGAACTTAGGAGTTGGATATTTTTCTGGATAGATTATTTCTTCTTCATTTTCTGGCGGTATGTAACCTAAACCTCGTTTATTCTTACCAGATCTTCTAGCACTTTTTAATAAGGAATTCTTTCCATTTGTAAACTTTTCTAAGGTGCTTGCTAGTGTATTGTTTTCTTCATTTAATTCATTTACCGTTTTTCTTAAATCATCTGAGCTTTCCTGTTTTTCTAGGTCAATGATTTTCTGTTCTTGTCTTTTAAGTTTCACATAATAGTTCATTTCTTCTCTTAAGCTCATTATTTGTTTTTCTAGTTCTTCATTTTCAGATTTTAAATCTGAGTTGGTATTTTCGAGACATGTGATATTTTTCTTGCTTAGCTTAAGTAGTTTACACACTTCTTTATACTTATCGTAGAGTTCATTAAATGCACTTTCCAAATTATCCGAATCTGAGTCATTACAGGAATCGAAAGAGGAATCAGATGTTACCTTATCCTCGGTATTTGCCATAAGAGCCAGGTTGGCTTCTTCTTCTTCACTGCTGGAGCTTGACTCACTGTCTGAGTCGCTGCTGTTGTCCCATGCAGCTGCCATGGCTTTTTTTGAATCTTCTGAACTTCTTGGAGCTGTCCTTCTTCTTGTGATCATTTTCTTTAGCATTGGACAGTCTGCCTTGATATGTCCAGGTTTCTTGCATTCATAGCAAAGTGGCTCATTCCTCTTCTGATCTTTTCCATCTGGTCTCTTGAGATCTTTGTTTTTCTTGAAGTACCTCCTACCAGACTGGAACTTCTTCTTCTTTGCCAAGATTCTCTGCAATCTTCTTGAGAGCATGGCTTCTTCATCATCACTATCTTTGCTATCTTCACTGTTATCTAAGGATTCTTCTGATGAGTCCCCATTAGCTTTAAGCGCATTTGACTGCTTCTTTCTACTGGAGGATTCTCCTAGTCTTTCCATGTTTATTTCATGGGCCATGAGAGACCCGATGAGTTTTTCTACTGACATTCTCTTAAGATCATTAGCTTCTTCGATAGCTGTGACCTTTGCCGTCCATGAAGATGGCAAGGATCTGAGAATCTTCCTTACCATATCTGCATTCTCATATGACTTTCCTAGACTTGCTAGGCCATTAGTGATGTCAGTAAATCTACTAAACATTTGGGTAATAGACTCACCTGTTTGCATTTGAAATCTTTCATACTGAGTGACAAGAATGTCGATTCTTGTCTCCTTTACTTTGTCTGTACCTTCATATGTAATCCTTAACTTTTCCCACATTTCCATGGAGGATTTGCATGCTGAAACTCTGTTGAACTCCTTCTTGCTTAGAGCACAACATAGAATGCTCTTAGCTTTACAGTTCAAGGAGATTTTCTTTCTATCTTCATCTGTCCATTGTGCTTTCTCATTTGTGACGACCAGATCACCTTCTTCCACTATTGACCAGATTTGATAATCGTGGCCTTGTAGAAAGTATTCCATCCTGGTCTTCCAATACGTATAATCTTCACGTCGAACAAAGGAGGTCTGTTGACAGACTGACCTTCGAAGTGACCTTGGGCTGCCATGGATCTTTACTCTTCAGATCGTTGGATCTTGTTCTTTGTCGAAGAGACTCGCTCTGATACCACTTGTTGCCGGTTGGCTAACCCAGGGGGGGGGGTGAATGGGTCTTTAAAAGTTTATCTGATAAAAACCTGAACTCAAACAAACATAAAGAGTTCTTGAAAGGGATTAGTAATGGTTAGTAAAAACAACAATCACACAAAGAAGACAATCACACAACACACAGATTTATCCTGGTTCGGATCTCCTCTCCTTAGGAGTCCTACGTCCAGTCCCTGAGCAACCCTCAGGATTTCACTAACTGGGGTACAGTCCCCCTATGGACAAAAACAACCACCCAGCTTAGCTGGTCTTCCTTCCCCTGAAGGGAACACAACACCCTGGTAACACCAGGTCTTCCTTCACGCACGAAGGGAAAAACACCACCCTGGAAACCACCAGGTTCCTTCACACACGAAGGGAATAACACAGGAAATTCTTGAGAGAAAAAGACTAGCCCCTAGATCAAGCTTTTACAAAACTCAATCTGAAGCTACAAGCACTGAGAGACGAAGATCTACACAAAGTGCACTCTCTCAGAACTAAACTAGCTCTTCCTTAATTTTTCTTCTCACAGCACAGGGAGCTAAGAGCCAAGATCGAAAAGACTGAATTTCTGGCTCTAGAGAAAAATTCGAAGACTTGAAAGCTGCAGAGTTCTAGCCGCTCTTCAATATGAATTGAATTTTCTCGATCGTTTGTCTTTGTCTTCCGAGCTTCATCTTGTATTTGTATCTCCGATTTGAATGAGGACAAGGAGATGACCGTTGTCTCACAGCTTTGGTGTACGTTAGACTGAAGGTTTTGTGGAAGCTTCCTGTCAACAGTCTTTTGTTCTTTGGAGCACGCAAAGAGATAAGATCTTCTGAGTTTGCTTGTAGTTCCTTCTGTGTCCGTTGTTGTAGGATAGTACATCCTTAAGGTTCTGCAAGGTTGAGCTTTAATGGTAGACAGCTATACTATCTCCAGATGTCAATCAACGTCAAAGCAGATAGACACAAATATAGTAGTAATACTTTATCGTTCTAAAAGATGCATGCAGAGAATACACGAGAATGGAAGATATGTTCTGTGTCCATGCAGAGATACGTTCAGTCTTTATTAATGCATGGCAGTCAATCAGACGAGATGCGACTTTGACTATTCAACGTAGATTAAATCAAGGAAAAACATTAATTAATGGAAACATGACTTATGCAGTCGTTGTGAAAATCTGATAGAATCGTTATGATCAAGTTGCTGTAGACTGATAAGAAGTCGTTATGATAACTTATGAAATCGTTACCACAACCAAGTCGTTCTATAACAGATGATAAAAGAAATCGTTATGAAACATGGCAAGTCGTTGTAGCTCTCAAAAGAAATCGTTATGAAACATGGCAAGTCGTTGTAACTTCTAAAGAAATCGTTACGACAACTTACAGAGTCGTTATGTGAGCAAGTCGTTATAACTTCTGAAGAAGTCGTTACGATAACTTACAGAGTCGTTATAATGAGCAAGTCGTTATAACTTCTGAAGAAGTCGTTACGATAACTTACAGAGTCGTTATAATGAGCAAGTCGTTATAACTTCTGAAGAAATCGTTACGATAACTTACAGAGTCGTTATAATGAGCAAGTCGTTATAACTTCTGAAGAAGTCGTTACGATAACTTACAGAGTCGTTATAATGAGCAAGTCGTTATAACTTCTGAAGAAGTCGTTACGATAACTTACAGAGTCGTTATAATGAGCAAGTCGTTATAACTTCTGAAGAAGTCGTTACGATAACTTACAGAGTCGTTATAAATTAATGAAGGAATTATTATGGCTCTTCTGAAAAAAGATGTATGTAAGACTTACCACAAATGCTTGACTTTCTTGGGTAATTCCTGTGCTTATGGCTAGATAAAAAGGTTAGAGAAACTTTTGACAGTGTTTTGTTTATCACCAAAATAGGCAAGTAATTAATTTAAAAGTACATGGGGATGGACTGTTCATCACAATCTAGCAGGATCTCAACCGACACGTATTCTTCGTGGCAAGGAAATTGCGCAGCTTCGAGAATATCTACGACGACCCAAATTGAGTCATTGCCCCGTCCAGATCGAGCAAGATCCCGAAACAAAATGTCATCGTGACACGCGTTCCATAGGCTGCCCATCTGGATCTCCTTTCGCATAAGACCAGAGTGGTCGCTGCCTTCTCGGCCTTCACTTGCGGACATACTAGACACCTAGAATACAATACTTGACACACTGTGCCAGTCCCTCTTCATGCGGACCACCAAAAAGACCTCTTTCAAATCCTGGTACTCTTAGTGTACCGGATGAATAGAGATCTCGACCTATGAGCTCTGCTAATAAAACATGATCCGGACATATCCCATGTCAGGGGAAACACACTCAGTGGTGAATCCTAATCACTCATCCTCCATCACGAGCGATGCTGACCTTGACCCTAAATATTGGAGTTAGGTCGGCTTTCGTTACTCGATCACCTCGTCCAAACACCGAAGACCTAAGGGAAACTGAGCCACAACAGCAAATCGGAGGACAATAAGGCTCTAACTCAGCCATCGAACAAGAGACCCTCCAACATTTCCAATCTTGCGGAGCGAAGACTCCTCTGCTAAGGGCATCCGCTACGCCATTAGCCTTTCCGGATGGATATTGAAGATCGAAGTAGGAGTCACTGAGGAACTCAATCCATCTCCTCGCCGTAGGTTTAGTTCTTTCTGGGAGAAGAGAGACTTCAATCTCTTAAGGGTCAGTGAACACCTCAAAATAGCACCATAAAGATAGGCCTCCAGATCTTTAGTGCATGAACCACTGCCGCAAGCTCCAAATATGGTCGGATAGTTACGCTCATGCTCCTTCACTTGCGAGAAGCATACGCCATACCCTTCCTTGCTGCATTAGAACACACACCTAACCATCCGAGAGCATCCGTATAAATGCAAAACCTTCAGCACCACTAGGGAATACCAAACCGGAGCGGAAGTAAGGTTATCCTTCAATAATGAAAGCTACTCTCACAGTCTCGGACCAACATCTCACCCTTCCTGGTCAGTTTAGATAATGGGGCGGCGATGGATAAAAATCCCTCAATGAATCGCCGATAGTAACCAGCCAAACCCAGAAAACTACGAATCTCCGAAGGGGTCTTGGGGTTCCCAATCATAACTGCCTAGACCTTGCTGGTCAACTGCTACACCAGCACGGAGATTAACATGCCAAGAAAATGAACCTCACGCAACCAAAAAATCATACTTGCTGATTTTGCATACAGCTTGTGCTCACGGAGAACCTTAACACACCCTCAAATGCTGACGGTGTGTGGCCTCATCCGGGAGTAGGCCAACACATCATCTATAAACACCACAACAGAAAGCTATCTAAGTATGGCCTAAAAACCCTGTTCATGAGATCCATGAATGCTGTCGGGCGTTGGTCAATCCGAAAGGAAGGACCAAAAACTCATAATGTCCATAACGGGTTCTAAAACGTCGTCTTGGACACATCCTCACTCCTAATCCTCAACTGATGATAACCAGATCGCAAATCGATCTAGAAAAAGACTGTGAAATTTGCAGCTGGTCAAACAATCATTAATACGAGGTAAGGGATACCTATTCTTCACTATCTCTGGGTTAGCTCCTATAATCATACATCCTAAGTGATCCATCTTCTTCTTACGATAAGATAGGTGGCCCCAAGGGGAAACACCTGGGCGAATAAATCCCTTATCTAGCAATTCTTGCAACTGCTTCCTTAACTCGGCTAACTCCGCAGGTGCCATCCGATATGGAGCCTTCGAGATGAGAAGTGCCCGGAAGCAACTCTATGGTGAACTCTATCTCTCTATCCGGTGGCATCTAGACAAATCATCGGGAAAGACGTCTGGAAAATCCTGCACTACCTCGATCTCTGCAAGAGTAGGTGACTCACCAGCCTCGGGTACTAACACTACGCTGGCAAGAAAAGCGTCACCCCCC